>VNWX01001306.1:0-15683 GCA_009869905.1 Ceratophysella communis
AGATGTGCCCACCAGGCATGACGATTCCTCAGGTCAGCTTCTGAATTAAATATGAAAATGATACCTAATACACAATCGATATTTTGCTTCACGTCATTTCTCAATTTTTAGCCTCCGCCAGAACCCGAACTATCACCAGAGTTTGAACTTATCATGAAAGAAATCAACGAACTAACTCAAGAGAAATTAAATTTAGAATTGGATATAGCTGTAAAAGAATCGGACAAGAAAATAAAATCTGGTGAATCGAAATCCCTTCAATCTGAATTAGACACCTTAGCAGCGACTTTGAAGCAATTGGAAAATCAAAGGACAATTGCTCAAGGAAAGCTGAGCGAGTTAGACGGTCAGGTAAGAAATCAGCGAACGAATTTAACATGTAACTGGAGTAACTCACTTATTAGACAGTATCTGGAGTAACTCACTTATTAGACAGTAATGTGAATTTTTGAATGGGCAGGTATCCACCTTGCGTTTTCAAGCTGAAGAGCAAGAAGCCACGTTAGTAGTACAAGAATTAGAAGTCTCTTCCAAGGCAGCCGAACTCAAGGGCTTAGATCAGGAAGAGAAAGATCTGTTATCAGGAATCGAAAAATGTGGGCGAGATATTGAGAAACTGGGTCAAGTTCTTCAAGACACTCTTTTGCAAATTAGTCAGGTATTGTAACAAAACGTAACAATTAAACCCTAGACCCATTTATTAAGGTTTTTGTTTATATCCCTGATTTGGTCTCAGGCAAAATCACGAGTCGCATCTCTGACTGAACTTGAGGAAACCATGAAGAACTCCATAGTAAAGTATACATCAGCAATAGAATCAAACAACGCGTACACCGTGACAGAGCCTGAGCTTCGAGACGTCAAGTCGGAGTTGGACGAGCTCATTGGAGTTCTCTCTCCCTCACCCAAACTAAATGGGGATGCCTTGGGAACTTCCGGAACAAATGGGTTCCCGACCTCCTTCGACTCCTTCTCAGCTCCGTCTCATGGAGCTGCTGGAGTCAACTCCAACTCTTGGGATCATGACCCATTCGGTCCATCGAAGCCCTCTGACCCGTTTGCTCCAAGGGACCCCTTCGCTCCGCATGATCCCTTTGCACCAGCAGCCACTACCATTCCAGTCACATCAGCTCTATCTCAAGAGCGTAGTCCTGGTTTCGGTACAGATTCATTTGGAGCTGAGCCTTTTGAAGCCGAAACTGCTCCGGCTTTACCACCGAAGAAAGCTCCACCGCGTCCCGCACCTCCTAAAAATGCTCCTGCTCGACCGCCACCACCCTCCATGAAACCGGCTTTACCAGGTAAGTAGTACTCAATGTTAACGATTTAAGCTTTAAGCAATTATGCGAATAGAAGCCACAGGATTGACCAATTCAATTCTTATATCCACAGCAAAAGCAGACCCGTTTTCTCAAGGAGATAACTTCGATGCCGGATTTGCCGATTTCTCGAACTTTAATAATCAGGTATGGTTTGGGTTTTGCCAATTTCTCCTGTACTAATTAATGCTTCTGTCTAATTGCCAATGGTAAACTAATCTCCGATATAACTTGCTTTTTCCCTTTGGCTTACCATATACTGGACTACACAGTAGTAGTCGTGAGTCGTGACGCCACCATTATGTTCAATTTTGAATTTCTTAATTTGAGTTACGTTAATTTATTTTCATTATTGTTTTCTTTTTGTTCCTCCTTCGACTTTCTCTGATAGACCTGGGGCTCTAGCTCGAGCAGTTCGCATCACTCCTCCTCCAGCAACATCAATAGCAACTTCAGTACCTCGAATAATCATCACACCACTAATGGAAGACAGAGTAAAAGCCAGGATGCAA
The DNA here is from genome assembly GCA_009869905.1 of Ceratophysella communis. Classification (NCBI taxonomy): domain Eukaryota; kingdom Metazoa; phylum Arthropoda; class Collembola; order Poduromorpha; family Hypogastruridae; genus Ceratophysella; species Ceratophysella communis. Next base: position 1,832 of record VNWX01001306.1, read on the forward strand.
CAACTCCACTGGAATTTACAGAAGATCCCTTCAAGAATTATAGGTACGAAGACCCATTTGCCAATGCGGACCCCTTTGCAGGATTATGAAAAAGAACAAGTGTCTCTACTATTTATTTAAGATAATGAAATAATAATTGTGAATTGTGCAAAATTAGTGGTAAAAATAAAATGAACATGTTTACTGGTGCGTGCTTTTTAAAACAGTCTGAGTTAGTAGCTCTAGGTAATTAGAATATGCATAGGTAATTAGATTGACTGCCTTTATTCTCGATATTATGAAGGCCGTAGGCCGATAGAGATCCCCGATAATTAAGCAGGTAGCCCAAGGTCAAGCCTCATTTTCATTGCCAGCATCAAAATGTCCAGCCCAATCCAATATCCGGCTCACTCAGAATGTAATCTGGTTCACATTTCTTACCTAGAAAATGCAGGAACGCGACTATCAAACAGCCCGCTCGTTTGAACCCTAAAAACCCTACCCTGGGCACCCGCCTGGTTTCAATTTCAGACGATTTGATCTACAGCATTTGCTGGTATTTCTGGTTCTGGTTCTGGTCATATCATAAATACAATAACACTTGCCTTGGCAACCGCATGAAACCATCATCGCAGTAACAATACTCGCTCGATAAACTATTTGTTGATTGGATATTGGAAATAGGTTCAGATTTAGAGAAAGTATTTCAGTAGCAGTCCGACCATCGAAGAGTGAAGACGATTCGGTTGTCGTCCTCCGCAGGTCACAGTTTCTCCAAACAGTTCGTTGAAACTACTTTTTCTGTGTTCGATGCTGGTGGTTCAGGAAAGGTCTCAGCATGTCCTACAGCTGCCTGTCCTGTTCTAAATCCCGAATTCTCATCTCCTTGGTTCTGAGGTGGCAACAATCTCCTTCCAGTCACCCAGGTGAGTCCACATTCAACATGCGATTCGATAAAGGTCACGTAAGGTAGATAGCTCCTCAACCGCCTATCCGAAACTGCTGCGGCTTCTGAGGCAAAGCAGCAGTGCGTTTGCGTTGATCTTCCAATCTCACAGGTGAGTTTTTTATCAGCTCAGCACACGATATCATAGGTCCCCAATCTATCGCTCCTGTCATGTTGGTAATGCTGGTAACGCTGCGCGCCTAGAACGCCATGCCATACCGCATTGACTTTGAACTGATAATCCTGAACCTGCTAATTGTGTAGCTGATGTTGAACTTCGCTAGACCCGACGCTCCGCATTCCGCATCCATATGGTAATTTTCTCAGGGTCACAATATAGTCACAACCACCGAACAGCGATATGCTGACTTCGAAATCTCGGTATGTGTCCATGTTGTGTTGTGTTACGGCTAAAGGTCTAAGAATTCAGGACGCAGAATACACAGAATCCCCAAAGAAAATTGATATTTCGTAAGTTCAAAAATCTCATGACAACGGCTTACGGCTTGTTCTAGGTTCTAGTATCGCATGGTTGTTGACAAATAAATTTTCTCAATAAAACCTTCAACTCCATTTTTCGATCAGTTCGAGTTAGATCGTCGAAGCGTGAGGACGTCAGACGTTCATGCTCCGCTAGGCTAAGGGCTAAGCCACGAAATACAATGGCAAGAACAGTGGTTCGAATTCGAATAGGTAAGCTGGCATAAAGCTTGTCGGTAGAATACATATCTTCACTTGATATTTCATAGCTATCCATACTTTCAAGCGAACGCACACATGTACTTAATGTACGCTTGGCCTTGGTAATTCCGTTGCCAAATCAAGTAATTCTATTTGCCATTTAATTTATTTCAGGATTCGAGAGACTAGACTGTAGCATGTGACCTAGCTTTACCAAGCTAACATTGGAATTGGAAGGCTCCTTTTCCCAATGATTTGGACTTGCGATCTGCCTTCACAGGTGAGTCACAGCTCACGAGTTAGTTTGCCTTCCGCGCCAGCCTTTTTCCGAAGTATTAGCTAACGTTTAACTCTGTTCGCTGATGTTGGCGACCAATACTGTGTAGCATTTGCAAGTGCTTACTTTAACTCTTTGTCTAACGTTTAAAGTTATTTTGCCTGCTTTTTCTCTTGATTTCTTTCCCTGCCTCCTGATCCATCCTAGCCTATCCCTTGAACATTGGTAACGTAGTGTTTAGTTCCGAATCAGGTGACGTTTGGAGGGAGAACAAATTATCTCCGATCGCGGTCGGTTTCTATTTGTATTCCAGAAAACAGCCGCTTACGGTTTGCTTGTCCAACACGCCCATGTCAAGTCAAGAGGTCAGCTAGTCCAACCAGCGATCGGATTGAACCTGGGACCTAGTTATTACTGCAGTGCATGACGTTCCGAATTTGATCCCGTCAACTTCATCTGGATCACTATATAGGTGAGTAAGCTCACGGGATGATTTTTCTTACATTAAGTTACCATTTTTTGGAGCACAAGCAAAATATGATCTGGCTCGACACGAAATTTAGCGTTTGGGCGAAAAGGAATTGGTTTAGCTTAGCTCTTGCTTTTGCGGAGAAGCGCTGGAGGCCTTTATCAGCCATCTTTAGGAAATAGGCAACAACCTTGCTATTGCTATTATTCTTCGTCAGTGGCATTACGTACATTGTATACTAGCTTAAAGCAGTACTGGAATACGGCTCAGCGAGATAGATATTAGATTCATCGAACTGAGCTGTCAAATTCGTTAGGATTCGAAGGAAAAAGTTACATTTATTCTGGAACAGTGGAAAACGGATATTTCTTCAGTTAATAAATCTCATGACAACCGCTTACTTAAAGCAGTACTGGAATACGGCTCAGCGAGATAGATATTAGATTCATCGAACTGAGCTGTCAAATTCGTTAGGATTCGAAGGAAAAAGTTACATTTATTCTGGAACAGTTGAGTTTGCAGCATTACTCGCATATTGGTCGAATTTAGGGTCGATTAATGTCGCAGAATGCCTTTGCATCGTAAGATTAAAGTGTTGCATTATGATGGTGCATGGTCAGTAGCTGCTGAAGAAACGATCTTATAAATTCACAAGCATCTATGATCGTATTCACTAGAGACCGATTTTCCAGTTAGACTCAGGTTTTTCGACTTTTGTGTAAGGCCGATGTTTCTACGAACGTCCTTGTACAATTATGGCTATTGTTGCGTCGATTGCATGGAAGTTCTGGATTAAGAAGCATCTTCTATTTGCACGGCGTGAAACCGCGGGTTAAAAAAATCTGGAAAGGTCGTGAGTGAATTCTAGTTGAAGTGAATATACCTCACCGGTAGTTGCTTATTAAACTGTTTTCGGATTTAAAGCTTGCGATTTCACTAATGTCCATTTTGATCATGAGATCATAGCATGCGAAAAAATGTTTATTGAATTTTTAAGGTCTTGCTTTGTTCGCTGTTAAGATGGAATTAGCTTTCGTTGTCTCCGAAGGTACCTATTCTTCGAACTCTTCGTTAGGTTTGGCGAAGCTTGTTTGAATCAAATTCTATTCAATGACAAATCGATGTGAATATCAGGTCATTGGAATTTCTAGTCCAGAGGATATGCAACAAGTCTAGGTCTCATTAGGATTTTTTAGCTCCTGATGCTGAAAGTCGACATGTGTACTAAAGCTGAATTGACTTTATTAGCAACAGTGGCTGATTCTGATGGCATTTGTCATTTGTTGGCTAACTGCATCGGTGAACCCATCATGGTTATAGGGCAGAGTTAGCAGAATGGGATAGGGCTGTTCATATCGTTTGTTGTTTCGTTCCCGTAAAGCCTGGGCTAAGAATATGGCAGCTTTTATGTCGTTGATTAGTTATTGATTAAATTGATCGACTGTTGAAATTTTGAGTTTTCAGCTTTCTTTTGTTTAAATTTAGACAGACTTACGGACGGCATTTTGGGAATAATGCTATATAATGCTAGGGAAACACGTCTTGTTGACTTTTGTGTTTCCGTTTCCAGTTTGAACGCTTTTGTAAACGTATACTTAAATACAGTCGGCAGAATTTTAAATGCTAATAATTTTATATTTTAAGTTATTAATAAGAGTTTATATTCGAAATTTTGAGCCCAGAATGTTTTGAAGAGAATTCTACATTCTACGTCGGAAGCGGAGAGAACGAAATTAACATGAATGACAGTTCGCTGCGCTGGCGGTGTCTAGGCTGTTAGACGGTTTTACCTTTACCTGCTCAAGCTAAAGGTACTTATTTGCTATGTAATTTTGAGCTGCATGGGAATCATTAGCAAGTTCATACGCACCTAAATTGCAAATTCCTGGCATTTCATTTGCGCAAATTGATAATGCCAAGATGCGGCAGCTTTTGTTAAATTTTCGAGCATTATCTGATTGCCTTTGTGCTCCAGACGGAGGGAAACCTAACGTAGGGCAAATTATCTCCTTTCGAGATCTATTCTTTTTCCAGATAGCTGTTGTTTGTGGACTGGATCACCACCACAGTGGAACCGAGCCAACAGCCGGATTTTCTCAATTTCCAATGCCAAGTGTGACGACGATCGACGGAACCGTACCAGGTGAGTAAACGCTCGCGAGATCATTTGTTTTATTTACCTAACTTACTACGATTAGTAGTCTTGGAAAAGCACGCGAAGGAAAAATTATGCTCGACTGTGTTTCTCCCGGTCATTCCGAAAAAACTTAATAAGCAGCAGCAGGAATTACTTCTCTATTTTCGGGCATTCTGTAGTATTACCATTGACTATTGACATTGACCAATAGAGTTTTGCGACCATGCGGTCGTCAACTCTGATCTCAGATGATTTATTTCTGACCCTTTGTCTGCAGGCATACTGGCCAGGTCGGTTGCTTGAGGAATCATCAGTAGCACGAGCTCTTTAGCGCGCAACTCCTTTGCAATTCAGCATTGCAATTCTGATAAAGATTGAGTTGGTCGTGAAAAGTGGAACTGTTATCACTGACCACTGACCACCATACCAAGGATCCGCGTTCGAGAGCCGGAGCTGTAGACATTTTGGCTCGGCATGCTGAATGAAGTTTTCCATGTTTAATTGTTTGTCTTGAAAATTTTCAAAATCGTGTCCTTTATTTAGCTTCAAATATTAGCTGTAAATAAATAGCTGCATTTTTCTTTGGCTTGTTTTCTAGTAAAGTCTAGAATCATGTTAACCCGAATGTAGGCGCACTATCGGATATTTAATCCTAATAGTTGTGTCCCCCATAAAATTAACCTTAGCGGACATAGCAGCGCTAATTTACTATCCAGTTTCGACGAGTGGCGAGTATACTGCAGAATTGTCGAGCAGAATTCGAGTAGCTATTTGTGCTCAAGAAGCACGAAAGCTTACATAATAGGAGAAATTATCTCCCCTAAGGGGTCTATGTATTTGCATTCCAGAGAATCTGCCTGGCTCTGGACTGGATTTCCACCACAATCATAATGGTGAAAAACACTGGGCTGTGACGGTGACGGGCCTTGATGTGACCAAGGGACAACGAACTTACCGAACCGCTGCTGTCAAAAGCCCAATGACGATCGCCGGGACTACTACCGGGCGAAGGTGAGTAAAGGATCACGGGATAATTTGTCAATCTAGTTTAAGTCCCCAGTCATGGAAGTACAGGCGCAGTTAATTCTGCTTGATCATTTTGGCTATATTCATATTGGTCATCAGTATAAATTATAACGGGTTAGCTGTAAAGTTAAGCGCAAATTGCGGTAACACCAATATCGTGTTTTTACCGGATTTAGTAAGTTAAAGAGTTAATAGTTTAATCAGACATGGCACCGTAGGCGTTGGGATTGGGAAGATTTCGTTCCGCAAGGATTGATTGACGCTGCATTGACGTCCTGGATTCCTGAATGGCCAACTCTATATTCTCTACGTCTGGAGATGTATCCTGGTTCGTGGTCGCTGTGTCATTATGTTTAATATTACTTCTCTATTTACTAATAATTAGTTTAGTTAATCTTTGTATTACCTACTTATGAATAAATGTAAATTGGGGTTTGGCTCATAAATTATTTTTATCGGGCATATTTTTTGTAATGATCAAATTTCGTTGGAGCTTAAAGTCCTGCGCGTCCAGAGACGATTCGCGTCTTCCTATAGTGTTTATAAAGACTGCTGCGTGCTTTAAAGTTTCTAAATGAACCCAAACACTATGCCATCAATATTTGTTATCAATATTTGAGTAGCTTTTGTACTCCAGCAGACGTAGGGAAACTTAGTAGTTGGACAAATTATCTCCCTGCGGGGTTTATTTTTTTTCAGAAGACGACCATAAGCTGGACTGTACCACAATTGAACGTTGATCTTGATCGGGTGATTCGAAGAAAGTTGACTATTCAGTTGACTGAATGGACTCCAGGTGAGTATAAGGTCACTCACGAGATAATTTGTCTTATTTAAGTGTCCAGTACCTATTGTATTGGATTGGAATATCGTTTCTATGGATAACTACAGTTACCATTGCAGGCGCGTATCCAGCTGCTGGATGACGCTATATTACTTGCTAGACGTGCTAGCACCGCCGTCCCCCCCCCCCCCCCAAATGTCTCAGAATACCTTCAAAATAGGTAGTTTTTGAACAAAATCTGAAAAATTTCGCGCCTGCTGCCAAATACTCCTTCATGTAATTTTGTAGCAAAACTAGTCAACTTGAGATATAAAATTCATTTTTTCAAAGTAAATGGCAAAATTTGGAGCGCCTGCGCTGCGCTTATACACCTCAGAAACTCGTATTTTGACCGATTCTCCTTAAAAATATCGATTTTTAGAAGAAAAAGCCAAAAGTTTGACCGCCATACACCATGAAAAGTGGTATTTCGGCCAGTTTTGCTTAAAAACATCGATTTTTGATAGCAAAAAAAAACAAAAAATTTGAGCGCCTCCGGCTCGCAACGTTATTGTACCATAGGTTAGTGCGAATAATTAAATCGATAATTCTATAAGGACAGGAAAGAAGTTCAGCAATCTGGCATTAACGGCAAGTAAATTGTAGTCAGTCTGTCAAAGTGTCAGGCGCTCCATTGCCGTGAAAGACGTGCAATAAAGTCACACGTTTTTACGAGGTTGCTGTTCTTTTGAGGTAGGGAAAATTGTTATCTACAATATATTATACCAAGACCAAAGGTCCTGCATAGTGGTCTCCAGTCTCCACGTTCTACGGTAATGCCTCTCCACGCACGTAGCATATTCAGCTTTCTTCCAGCACAATTTGTTTATTGTGGTCACAGAGGACTTGACGGTGTGATACACTAGCTGGAAGCCTGTCCTACGGACAAAAAAACATCACCTTTTCTTTAACTCAATCTCCCTTCTGTTAACTCATCGCCCGTTCTTTAACTCAATCTCCCTTCCATTAACTGACCCCCCGTTTTTTAACTTAATCTTCCTTTCGTTAACTCATCGCCGGTTTTTTTTACTAAAACTCCCTTTCCATCATTCATCGCCCGTTCTTAAACTCAAGCTCCCTCCTGTTAACTCGTTCCCCGTTCTTAAACCGAATCTCTCTTCCGTTAACTCACCGCCCGTTTTTAACCTTAATCTCACTTCCCCATCGCCCGTTCTTTAGCTTAATCTCCCTCCTGTTAACTCCTCTCCCGTTCTTTAGCTTAATCTCCCTCCTGTTAATTTCTCTCCCCTTCTTTAGCTTAATCTCCCTCCTGTTCCTGATAATTTCTCCCCCCTTCTTTAACTCAATTTTCTTTCGTTAACTCATCGCCCGTGATTTAGCCTAATCTCCCTCCTGTTAACTCGTTCCCCGTTCTTTAACTTAATCTCTCTTCCGTTACCTCATCGCCCGTTTTCAACCTAAATCTCTCTTCCCCATCGCCCGTTCTTTAGCTTAATCTCCCTCGTCTTAACTCATCTCCCGTTCTTTAGCTTAATCTCCCTTCTGTTAACTCCTCTCCCGTTCTTCAGCTTAATCTCCCTCTTGTTAACTCCTCTACCCTCCTGTTAACTCCTCTCCCATTCTTTAGCTTAATCTCCCTCCTGTTAACTCCTCTCCCGTTCTCTAGCTTAATCTCCCTCCTGTTAACTCCTCTCCCGTTCTTTAGCTTAATCTCCCTCCTGTTAACTCCTCTCCCGTTCTTTAGCTTAATCTCCCTCCTTTTAATTTCTCTCCCCTTCTTTAGCTTAATCTCCCTCCTGTTAATTTCTCTCCCCTTCTTTAGCTTAATCTCCCTCCTGTTCCTGATAATTTCTCTCCCCTTTAACTCAATTTTCTTTCGTTAACTCGTCGCCCGTTATTTAGCCTAATCTCCCTTCTGTTAACTCGTTCCCCGTTCTTTAACTTAATCTCTCTTCCGTTAACTCATCGCCCGTTTTTAACCTAAATCTCCCTTCCTCATCGCCCGTTCTTTAGCTTAATCTCCCTCGTCTTAACTCCTCTCCCGTTCTTCAGCTTAATCTCCCTCTTGTTAACTCCTCTCCCTCCTGTTAACTCCTCTCCCTCCTGTTAACTCCTCTCCCGTTCTTTAGGTTAATCTCCCTCCTGTTAATTTCTCTCCCCTTCTTTAACTCAATCTTCTTTCGTTAACTCAGCGGAAATTTTTAAATTTTCAATGTATCACACGAATCCAATTGCTTGGGTCAGTTTCCGTTTTCGGGTTACACCGTCGGAAGTGGGTATTAATAGTTCAGTAAACAATTCGGCTCGTGAAAGCCAAGCTTAATGTGTCACATAATTTTTTCAACTTTTGGAAATTTTAAACAAAAAAATTCCAAATTTTTTTTTACCTTAATAGTTGCACCTGTCTAAGAGGAACAATTTGAGCTATCAAGCTCCTTCGCAGCATTAACCACTACTGTCGAGTTATGCAAACACAAACGGACGGACAGACGGACGGAAACTCCAAATTATATAAGAGATCATGGCATGGCCAATGGCCACCCGACCCACTCCTTATATAACCTTAGAAACGTACTAAACTAAAATACAACCAAACACAGAATATTTCAGTGAACAGTAGAACGGAGAATGGCACAGAGCTTTCACATCCAAACTTAAGATTAGTTGGATTGACGTCAATTATTACTAATCTAACTCTTAAAGGTACAGGTAAAATTCACGCGATACTTAAACTTAACAGAGGAAATGTACTTGAACAAAATTCACCGGAAATGATATGCTAAGCTGCACATTCCGTCCACGGCGTAATACATAATTTCAATAAAAGTAATTAAAAATAAGTCAAATCATAAAATAAATAGTAAAATACTCAGGCTAAGTATGTAACAGGGCAGTTTATCGGCCCTGACCCCTGACCGTGAACTCTCAGATTTTCTCTTGTCTGGCGAATTCCTTTAACTCACCTACCTAATTTAGCAATTAGCTCATTAGATTATTGTAAATTTATGTAATGCTAAAGCATAGGTTAAGTAGGGTCTGGTCGTCAGGTTAGATAAGCCCATGTCCGGTCAAGGATCATGAACTAGTGCAAACCAGATTCAATTAACTATTAGCGCGCAATTTAACATTGACTCTTATGGCAATAAATAAAATATAAAATCTAAGAACAAAATAGCCAAATTCCACTTCCAATAGACATTTTGTTATACAAAAAATAGGAAATCGGGCACTGAAAAACCAGACCTTCGACCAACAGATCTTCAGTTCAAACTCAAATTAAAATACATAGCTGCGCTTCCAATTTGGTTAGCTTAAAGCTAGAGTTAGTCTATCGTTAATTGTGCCTATTTTTACGAGTTTATTTAAATCAATAAAGAAGTTTTTGTCTGAGAAAGTTGGTCGTGTCCACCGATACTGTTCCTGATTTTGACTGCCATTGTTTCGTCACTCTTCTGGAAGCCTTCATCTACAGGTACAATAAACGTATGATTATACAAATTTTACGCCCCTCCCGAAACGGGATCTATTGGCTATGCTAGTGCCCGTCCGGAGTCTTGACGGCGACGACACGAACCTTTTAGTCAAGACCTGGACCCTTCATGACTTCCCAAAGGCCAGCGTCCTTGACCTTGACCAAAACCATGCCACCAGCCTTCAAATTCAGATGATAAGTGCTACTACTTGGGTCGCTGCTGAATACCTGCAGAGTATTCTGATGACCAACGCTTGCAGACGTGCTGCACGAGTTGCCAGTTGCCATCTTGCCAACCGTCCAATCTTGCCTGACATCAGGTCAGGCTCAGGGATCGCAGTGAGAGGGTTACCAATTAGCATATGACAAGAAGTCAGGACACCTAGGTCCGAAGGATCAGCCGTCAATGGGCAAAGTGGACGAGAGTTCACGCACGCCTCGACCTGGTAAATCCCGGAGTTGAACTTCTCCAAATTCATAGCGAAATTTCCAATTTTATTCCAATTCTTAGCAGGCGGTATACGACAGACTTGACGCCTGGCTCCCGGAGTCCGTCACGATAATAATGTGGTGCAGCCGATGATTTAAACTTTTAAGTCAATCTCTTCAGTTGCCGCGTGTCGATACGATAGAGCATTGAACTCTTGCTACCGGACAATTGCAAGGTTTCCCTTAGCCGTCCCAAAGTCGCTAAAAAAAAGCTCGCGACATTTTTGGAGACGAGACACGAACCTCTGTACGGCAGCAATAAAATAATCAGATGTCCTGACCCTAACCGACTTCAGGTGGATAGCCCTGGTCGACAGACGCATGAATAAACAAATGCGGGCAGGCGCAAGAGATTTTTTTAATGTCTAAAATCGGAGCTGAGATTTCGGCTATCATGCGAGAGGGTCGAATTCTCGCATCCTCTCGCAGCTCGGGAGTCTCCGGCTGTGGTGTGAGGGGTTCGATCAGTCACCTCCTTCAATGCTCGGAACATCTCAGTCCCCGTCACGCTTCTCTCGTCCTCCTTTGCTGGTCTTGGCTGGCAAAGCTGGTCCTGATGATGCTCGGCTACCCGGTTGCACTTTGTCCTCGTCAGATTCCGCCACGTCCGGCGACATGCCCTTTTTTTTATTTTCCTGGTAGTAATTTGAGGATATACCGTAGCAATCATAACCTACTTCACACATGGCAGACACAATATCTGGTGAGTCTTTTCGACAGTGGGCATACATTAATTCGATGCAGCAATAGCCAGTAGTTCTACATAGCTCTGCATAAAAAACTAACCCAGGTTCATTTGCCTGACGTCCCTTGTTCCTATTGTCGATGCCCTCTTTTGTTCGCTTTAGCCCAGGCAACATTTCAGCAACAATAGCACTTCACTAGTGTAGAGGTTAGTTTGACATTTGTTGACCAATAATTTGCAAGGTTGAATCGTAATTCAAACACGGTACACGCTCGGTTGCTCGTGGAGACCGTTGTTCCATTTTCCCGTTAAGGGAATCACCGAGCTCTATTGTAGAACAGCCCTATTTTGCAGCTATAGGGACAGCCAACGGTTACTAGATCACCATGCCACCACGGGTTGCTCCCACGCCAGCTAAATTCACGGCGGCAGTACCAAAATACGATGGTAAATTTTGCCCTGTGTCGTATCTCCGCAAATTCGTAAATGTCTGTCAAATAAGCCATTTAAACAGGGATACGTGGCTTCGCCACCTGGCCATCAGCCTTAAAGACACAGCTGAGCAGTTTTACTTCACTTGGCTCAATAAAAAGCAGGCCGATGCTGCAGTGGCCGCAGCCGTAAGAAACCCACGACCAATAGTCCATTCCGATAATTTAGCCACTGATTTGCAAGCAGCTTTCTGTAGCTTTTCCGATAAAGCCGTTTTAGAAGAGAAATGCAGGTGTCGGAAACAAATGCTTAACGAGTCTCCTGAAACGTACACTTTTGCTTTGTTAGCACTGCTGTTAGAACATCATCCGGATATGCCTGAGATCGAGCAGGTTTAGTGGCTCAGTCTTAACGCTCGTCCTAGTTTTCTAAAACACGTCAATATGCAGCAGCCTCAGACTATTAAGAAATTTCTAGATATTATGCGCCGGGTAGATGCCACTAATTACCTCATTTCAGTACGCAGCGATGCTCTCGCTGTTGAAGAATTTTCCACACTTGTAGCAACTTTACAACAGTCTCAAGCGCCTGCCCCAGCACAACAGCATCCTCGTGGCCGAGGCAACTCGAGCGGACGGGGCAGAAGGCCCTTAGAGTGCTAAACTTGCAAAGGCCCACACCCACAAACCCCTCTGTCCAAGAGGTGAGAATAACACCCCCTGCCCACTTGTCCCTATGGCGCTTGCAATACATTTCGTAGAGGAGCTTCCCGAGGCAGGGGCGGACGCCAGAAGAAAGTCCATTGTTCTCAACACGGCTGGTGAAATCATGTTTACCAGCGATTGCCGTGTGTTAAAAGACCAGGCCGCGATGCAAAGAGTAGTGGAGGCGAGCCCTCGCACAGACAACTCCACAATAGCCACAAATGACCAGAGCTCCAAAGCTGTTTCAGGCAAGGGAGCCACATTAAATTCTTCTCTATGTACAACCCTTTGTCCAACTTTCCAACCAATCACTCCGCCCACCACGATTTCTCTGCACCCACCTTTTATTGTGCTCAGCGTAGGCAACATCTTAGGCTTGGTTCGGGTTAGTGGTTCTGTCAACAAAGCACCATATGATTTGGTTCTAGATAGTGGCAGCTTCACCTCGCTCATTTGTTCGGGGAGGGGGGGGGTATAGGGGGTTGAACCCCAAAAACCTTATCCTGGTTACGCGCCTGCAACCTGCAGCCTTTTACTACCATGATCTTCCAGCAACCTTCAACTACGATTCGGGTAGCAGGGCACCAGAACTAGACCAGAACGCTCATGAGCCAAACACTAGCATATTCACGGCAAGTCCCTTGACAGGCGTGAAGGCCAGTTTAGTGCCCCCACAGGCACAATTCAGGGCCAGCACCCTTACTGTTCCAAGCTAGTTGTAGCACCTATTGTATCACGAAGTAGGTATTGTCATATATGAACTGAGCCATCGTAATCCTCATTTTCAGGACTTTGATGCTGTTCCTTCACTGGGAGATACACGCGTAGGTTGGAAACAACCCGCGGACAATTTCTCGATCATTAAGCTCCAGGTATGGCTGTACCAACCAAACCTACAGACATTCCGCGAGACACGGATACATTGAAAATAGGAGATAATACCCCCGTTCCACGCACCCACTGAACATGACCTTAGCATGTTCGATGCAGCAACCCAAGCACATATTAAGCTACTTTTCACACGCATTAATCCTGACTCCGAGCCGGAACACAGCTCCGCTCTCGAGAAGAGATTCATTTTCATCAAGAAAATTCATTCATCGAATTTCATGATATATTTAGCCGGAATGATAGGCCTTCCGGCTTAATTAACTGCTACACTCACACTATCAAAACAAAAGAAACACTTTTGCTCTTTAAGGCCATTTGCCTTCAATCCATATCCTAAACCAAAGTATCGAATGGACTTTGAGCGTCAAACTGTTCGTTAGCTACTTCTCGCAGGCAAGATAGAAGTCAGCCACGCTCCATTTGCATCACTTGTTCTAATTGCAAAAGGGACCCAAGAAGTTTCGGCTCGTGCTTGACTTCCGGTTTGTGAACAAGTTCATTATTGATTCTGGCTGGCCTGTAAATACCATAGAGACAATTTTGCACTGGTTACGAGGCTGGCAGCGCCACATGTCGCAGCTTGACCTCTCCGCCGGCTACCATCAAGTTCCTCTCGCTCCAGAAAGTCGTGACACACTTTCTTTCGTCACCTACGGCGGCCTTTACCGCCCCACCGTGATTTTTTAGTACTAAAGACTTTTCTTGGCCTTTTGGTCAAGGCCTTTTGTTATGCTATGAGCCTCATTTTTCGGGGTCTCTTCGCCGATCAAAGTATGAAGGATCACTTAAACACCTCAGGTTGGCTTTCGAGCGAATTCGGGACGGAAACGCCCTACTAGAACCAACCAAGTGTGACTTTAATTATCAAAAGTTATGCATA
>VNWX01001307.1:0-15666 GCA_009869905.1 Ceratophysella communis
AGAAGGATACTGTTTGATGTAGGATTTCATTAGCTCAATGACCAGCGGAATGTTGCTCTAGATTTCCAAATTTACGGTTGGAGTTCGAGATATGTGCAACAGACGCGGGCCAGTAGAAGAATCTTCCGTATCACTATCACTCTTCAGTCGAGCCCGAGCACATAGGGTAAGCCTATGAGTGGTGAAAGTAAACTTTCACCGGAACCACACCGTCCTGTCATTTTTGCCTTGATTTGGGCCTTTCATCTTTTCCAGGTTAAGACGCATGTGTAGACACTGCACGCAATTTAAGCATGTTTGTTTAAAGGTTTAAAATTTGAGGACCGTAATTTAATTAATGCACACGTAAATTAGCATGTTGAACTAGCGTTTCCCTGTTAACATTTAGTTTTAAAATGTTCGAACCAATTTAACCCTAACTTTAGTTTGTTTAATTATTATCAACAGCAAACAATCACGACGTCAGTTCACACTTCACTACGAGGCTCCTTGGCTGGCAGTGGGAAAAGCAACCTCCGAGTTCATCTGGGAAATGGCAAAGGACCCTTTCTTACGCCTCCATCCCAGCCCTTGTACAAAACAACCTAAACTTAGATTCATACATTCTATTCCTAATTATAAAATGAAAAAAAAATTGTGAAGTATATAATTAGCTTGATCAGCTCACGTAATTAAAAACCTATAGTTCTTGCGTTCAATGGCACGCTTTCAATTCTATAAGTAGCATTGTAGTATATTATAATTATATTAAATTTTTAAAAAATTCCAAATAAACTTATTCTTATTCGTGTTAATTTTGTTTATGCCATTAGAGAATATTTTTGAAAATACAATTTTATTCTCTTTTTTTCTACACCGGAAGTTTTATACAAAAACCAATACGAAATTACATTTACTCATGAAACTTTGGACGTCTCATGTTCATGTCCACAACCTGTTGCATGAGCCGTACCGTTCTTATTCTTAATTTAGAAAATGCCAGTCAGTGCCAGTTTTGACAGGTTCGGGTTAGGTACAATCCACATCCGCTATTAAACCATAATAGCTAAAAACGCAGGTCAAAATGGACAATAGCGAACGGAAGCCGATTTCAATCAAACTCCAAAGACATGAATATGGAATTTGAAAAACCTTTAGCTTTGGTGCCAAGAATTCAATCATTTCACATTCAGGATTTTCCTTTTTTTACTGCGAAGAAAAGCGTTTGAGTCTTTCACCCGTTTGACTGCTTTCTCCAATTCGTTCTGCTGCGTCTCGGGCTTCATCTCGTGTTTCATGCGGAGTTCTCATTGCGAATTCATGTGCTGTGAAGTGAACTTGTCAGATTCGGGTCTGTAGTCGGATATTTAGCGAGGGCTTACTGTCAATCGATGGTTATAAAACAACTTCAGATTGCCATTTTTAAATGCCTAAGACAGGCGAACACTCGCGCTTTTGCATGCTCTACGGGAGGGCAGGGGCAGGGGCATATTTCTACATTATATTGCATCCCCAATGCCGGGGTTTAAGCTTAGCATACTGTTAAGATGAATTTTTGGAACTACTATTTATTTTATTTTACATACTGGAAAAACGCTTTTGCTGGAATATTATGTATTTTCTGACCCGAATATTAGAGTGGTACAGTTCTCAAATGCTTAATAAGGCGGTACCTGCTACCAGCCTTAAACGAAGAGGTTGATTTGTTGCTAATCCATAGCCAGCATTATTTCAGGTACTTGAGGTCTTAGAAAGTTAATGGTTTTGTAATTTCCACTCGTAAAGTATTTCTAATGACTACGCGGCGGTAAATATTCATAGAGTATCCATTACTGTCAACCGCCAACCTTTTTAGCGGTTTTCTCCCGCTCACTCACAAAGGTTTATGAGTCGATTTCGATTAAGCTTTCAGAATTATGTTAACAGTAGTGAAGGCCGTAATGTCGTTCCTCTTGGTTTAGTGTTTATTTGGAGCCGAGATTTTCCCGTCAGTTGTGGTTACTAAAACATGAAAAATGAACATGAACTTTGCATAATGCTCACCCCCACGCGTTTCGTCTTTTGTGAATACTTGAAAGACGCTACAATCCATAACTCAAAAACACGGTGAAATTTTAAAACTGTTTTCCCTGATTATGCTCAACTTGCGTCATGCAGTCAGGTCAAATCAAGCAATAACAACAGTCTGCACAACAACAACATTCTGCCTGTAATTTAGGGTGAAACGGAAGGCAGCTTGGAAGTGTAACGAAAAGTGGAAAAGACTCCGTGGACTTCGACCCCGTGCACATGAACCAGCAAAATAATTTTAAAGTTCCGAAGCTTAAAAATAACTAAACTGGGTGTTGTGCAGCATATCGGTCTTCAATCAAAGTTGAATTACACAATGCTACCGTCGTATGAGAACGAAGATTATGCTAGAAATTCTTCGTAGACAAAATCTAGGTAGAATAGGAAAAAACTCGATACGCTATTCTAATAAGCTACACGTAAAACAGCGTTACAACTTTGTGTAGAGATTATTTACAGGTTTTAAGCTTGCCAAAACGGTATTGAGAAATTCAAATCTTAATTGACCCGGACGCAGCTGTCAGTGTATTTGCCTAATTTAATTAGGTTAACTCAATTATCCTAAGACACACGAGTGTAATTTCAACTTGTACAATAACAACTCGTAACTTCTACTTCCTACACTTTCTGACCTCCTTTTAGAACGCAGAACGAATACATAAAGCCCTGACCTGGGATTCCCCTGACGTTTAAATTGAATTGTTAAATGGTTTCTTATCCCTTGCCGTTAGTTGAATTGTTCAATTGAACTGACATTTAGAGCCCGAATACATTCGCTCTGATGCCTTTTATTTAGTTACGCAAACTAAAAGTGATCGAAGTAAAGCCACTACAAAGTCAACCTGGTTTTATCTACTGACTTCAAAATAAATTGATATGCAAATCCACAAAAACAAAGCCCCAATCATAGAAAGCCACTTGCTTATCTCATTCACGCCTGTCGCTATTTTCACTATTTGCCCTAGCTGTCCCTTCTTTGTGAATATTCTGCACGTTCTATTGTAGTAATTCTTTGATGCAGGAGTTTTAGATAAGTGTAGCTACTCAGCGAAGCGGAAATAGGTCCAATTCCATTCCAAATCCACAGCAGTATTTACTGAATATGGAAGTGAATTTTACACAAGGGAGCAGAGATACTACAAAAGCTTTATAGAATCTGGAATCTCTACTTCTCAGCTCGACTTGACAAGGACAAGGAACAGAGCCAACAGCGACAGCGGAGTATTTCTCCAAAACCAAGTGTAAATTCTGCCGTTTCTCTCAATTATAAAATATTGGAACGAGAGCCGGAATGCTTTTATTTAATTAAAATCTCGGTTTTATCTCCAGAGCTATTGTTTTGCATTTCTCGAGGCGAAGACGAATGAAAATTAATTCTTATCATCTTAAAAGTTTTTCTAGTGCTGTGGTGAAAGCAAGAGAAAGCAGGATTAGAAAAAAGTTGAACAATGCTTTTTCATTATCTCGGCTTATTGACGTGTAGTTTAGTATATTGCGGTCTAATTATTTACCTGTTTTGGCTTTCTATAGCCGTGAGGGTAGTCATTATTTCAACTTATTGTTTTAGCAAATTTTGTTTGAATTCCAGAACTTAACTCAAGGCTTGTGACGTACTTTAAATCAAAATATTTTTTTCATGAACACGGGTACTTATTTATTTCGGGAAAGTTTTTAACAAGAATTCCTCAGGCTGCTGCTCGCAAATTCTTCTATTTTGTTTTTGAGCCATTGTTTTAAAAGTTTCATAATATTTTAGTTATTAGCATCATGCTAACACGATGACTTCTGATATATTATATTTCCATATTGCTAGCTTCCTAGCGGAAATTATTAGCATAGTATTTGCATGGGATTATAATTAAGCTATTCTAAAGGAGCAAAACCACACGATGGGATGGGTATAGTGAACAGGATATGCGGTTGTGCATTGTGCGCTATAAACTTTAACCTTAGGTAAATGCTATAGGAGAAAAGGTGGAAAACCTGGTCTATCGTCTCAAATTTGATCCTATTGTTTTCAAAATCGCATTACGGATTATAATATATATTCCATTTTGTCATCGGATTTAAGCCTTCATGATAAATTTGCCCGGATGTTATCAGCGGGTGGCTACAATTGAGATTGCAAAATCCAAACAGCCATGCACTTCCGTTTGTGAAATATGTATGCCATATGTATGTAATTAGGCCTCTTGCATAAGCATAAGCTGTTGAGTTCACCAGCTTACGACTTTACGAAGCTCGTTATCTTGAGAAAAACAATGCTGATGGAGGAACTGGGGATAAGCGATAAGCTCTTTTCCTTGCTAGAGTCAACTCAGCATATATCTAATAAATAATACCATCTTGCAACTCTATTTTCTTGGACATGGGGTTAAGTAGTCATAATGGCTTAAATTTATCTCGAGTTGAAGTAGGCGTTGTCAGCGCTCGACGTTGGAAAAGAGTAAAAATGCCTCTCAGAGCTGAGGAGAAAGTTTTCAGGAAGAAAAACAGATTGGAACTTTCCCCATTGTTTCTGTTCTGTGCAGCCTAATGGAACATTTGAGCATGTTAAGAACCTTGAGCATTTGGAGAACCTGCGTAAGACCTTCACCCCAATGAATTTACAATATAAGCGTATGTTATTCTTTTCAAATGCAGGCACTTAACATAAAACCCGCTGCGTCGGATGCCGGCGTAGGAGGACTTGGCAACTCGGAATCAAATGCCAAATTCCAGAAACGCTTTTTTGGCTACGCACATGCACAATGACAACTCGGAATCAATGCTATCTTTATATACCTAATCTTCGCCTCATGAACTGTAAATCTGGCCTATTTACGACTTGTTTTTAAGGAATGAATGAAACTTTTCCTTCTTTCAAATAGCATAACAGCTGCTTCGGCGCGATTAACCACCTAGAGTGAATTAAATGATTAGCCAGATTGGTAAAATACTATTTTGGCGCACAAGTTACAATTGACACTGCTCGAATTTTCAAGAAGTAAAGATATCCAACTTGTCTTTAATAGATCTTATTTAAAATCTGAGATTGAAAATAAATCTATCGAGTTCAAAATATAGTGAAAACTCATTCATATCAAATTATCTCTTGCAAAATTACGAGAAGCTTTATTTTTCATTACGGGGAAAGATAGCTTACGAACTATCAACAAAATCAAAATTAAATATCAAACCCTCAATACTAATATATTGCGTCTGAAACATAGAACTTTAATTATTTCCCCATTAGTCAAGGAAATATTCACCCTAGTACCAAAATTCAATTAATTGCGTTGGATCAGAATTTTATGCTGAACACAGAGCCATGTTCTGCTGAGCTCGTACAAATCTTTGAACCCTAGCATTCCTCGTCTGATTTGAACCGTACGATGTGCGACATTGATTTATTAAATTAGGTCATGTTTCTAATTGGTAAACGTCTATTTAAATTCAGCTAGTACTAATAAATTTCAAAATAGCCCTGACAAACAAGGTTTGGTTATTGAAAGTGACAAGCACCTACCTAACGGTATTTGACTTCTGACCTTCGCTTCAACATGTATGTATCCTCTCCTCACTATCGTATATTGTTTATTATTTCTTCTTCTCGCTCACCTGTTACAAATAAGCAGAGAACGTTTCTTTGGATACGAATAAAAATCTTCTGGAGTGATATTGTACGACTTCAAAGCCAAAAAAAATGTTTAATAAAAGAAATGAATACCTATAGGACAAAGCAGTTTTACTTGAAAAGTTTGAGAATACACGCAAGTATTACTTTCTTTGAGCGAAAGAAGAAATACTGCAAGATTAACGTCCTGATTTTTGGTTTTGGTTTTGGAGAAACAAACAGAAGTATTTTAATCATGCAAATCCTAACACAAATTCTTTGCAAATGTTTTTAGCTCAAATATGTTTTTTCAACAAATTCGGAACTGTTTGGCTAATATACAAAAAAAAACGCATGAGAAGAAGGCAAAGTGCGGGGCCTGCCTGGAAGCAAGTGTTTATCGTAAATCGCAGGAACTATTCCACACCAACTAATCAGCTATTTTGTTCAAATGAAAGTTTTACTGTTTCAGCTGTGATTTAGTTTCGCTTAATTAATTTGAGAGATATTTAATCAAAGCAGCATATTATATAGGTCTTATTGCAACAAGATTAAATCCTGAATTCGAGTCTCTTATACGCCTTCCGCTAATGTAAATTCCGGTAACATGTCTCCTTATGTTCGATCCCAGAATTAGGTAGCCGTTTAGAATGAAGAGAAAGTTACGGACGTGGAAGGAAAGTGCAGGATTTGCCTCGAAAGCAAAAAATTGTATAGCTGAGATTTTATTTTTCACGCTGAGAAACTCAGGGATTCCTGGGCTATTGTTAAGGTTCTAATCATCATTCTTCAAACTTAAAACCAGTCTGCGTGGCTGGAGTTCTGACAATGCGTTTCTAAGAGCGCCCTTTGGTCCTTTAGTATTACATGCTCGTATCCGTGCTGAAAAACTATGTAGGAATTCGGAAAGAATATTTGTAAAATCGGGTATCACACAATGCCTTTTGGCAAGGAAAGTGCGAGCGCCAAGAGTCGTTGCGGTTGCATGTTAAAACTGAATTATAAATCAAATTCGTCTACAAGGTAGTAATTTCTTGTCTTTTCGTAATTTTTATTAAAAGATTAACAGAAAATGTCCTATTATTTGTACTAGAAGTACGTAGGTATACCGACCTTCAGCAGCTCTCAATAATTTCAAATCAAGTATAGGCTCTTAATGATTTATCCAATTCATCTAGAGTAAGGGTAACACACTTCCATTGAATAAGCTATCGCTGGGTAAATTTCGGTTGAAATTAAAAGTGAAAGTGCTTTCACTACGAGCCGACTGCGTCTTTACATTTTGATGAAATTTATCTTCTGGATTATCCTCATCCTACTCCTAATGGAAATGCTAAGCTCTCTTCTAGTCTAGCCCAAAGGTCGCTGACAAGTCCTTTGCGTCTATTTTTCAAGTCGCATTGTTTAAAGTGCCGAGCTAATTATGCGTAGACATTCTACACTGCGTGAAATATATATGTGATTGATGAATATGCTAAAAATTTTCTATACAACTGTCCTTTATACGATAAGAATTATTGATAAGACCTGATTTAATATATCATTCACTAATTGAACTGAATACATATATTTCAGTGTTATGGTCGACTTTAGTTTAGTGTTAAACGCACCCATTACACTTTACACTTGGACTCAAAGGTGCGTTTTAAGGTTCAAAGCCAATTTACTCTTTTGCACGGTTTGGGGTCCAAAGTGTAAATTTTTCGGAAAACCTTAAACACATGCCGTTTAAAAAAAATTAGAATCTCAACACATGTGCATTTTTAAGAGCCCTAACCACAACAATAATTCAGGTTTTTCAGACTTATCCGTGTCACGGCTCGAAATTAAGCCGTTGTCACGTAATTGGATCAACTCTTAAATCCATTCTATAAAAATTTTTTAGTCTAGTGATCTCATAATTGCAAAACTGATGTCACTTGTTTACCTATTTACCAAGACCTCTCCACCTACATAAATAATTTATTGTAGAATCGAGTTCTAATTCTAACTCAAAACTAAAAAAAATTCACTAAAAAGCATCTACTTAGTATTTGTCATGAGATCTTTTTAATGCTTTTAACTCTTTGAAATATTATACTAGGTATCAGGTGCATCACACGAGGATAAAATTTGGAATTAGGCCTGATTAACTGTTTTTGTACTACTGAATCCACTTGTACGGGCAGCTGTTGTACTTGATCTTCCGTGTTTATGAGTGCTAAACTTCCTCTGAACCCCGGTTTTCACGCCATCAAAGACGCTTCATGTGAAAAGTAAAACTTTATAATATGCTTTCTCCGCGAAGATCTGTAATATATATTTGAGTTTGAAATGCTATATGCACCGATTACCTTCACGCTTTGTTTAATTATCTTGTTGTTTTTTTTAACCAGTTTCCTCACTGTTAGATGACCGTAAACAATATTTAATTAAATATCTATTTAAGAGTCTTAAATTCCTCGTTATAGGATCAGGTATGCCTAGGTAATACAGTGATTCAACGAAATTTATGGTGTAAGAATTCGATTTATTTTACATTCAGATTTCTCCACTATCCATGACCCATTGTATGCTTTTTGAGAAAAGCAGGAAATTTTCTGAGCAACTTTTTACGGAGAAAGTTCACAAAATATCTTCGAAAGGACTAACTCCCTGAACACAATTTTAGTTTAGTTACCTCGACTAATTTGATCATACATTCCACTGAACTTGAGCAAATTGTTACACTTCCTTTACGTTACTTATATGTTTTCGACCTTATATGCTTATTATGTCATAAAAATGATTAAAATTAAAATAGAAATCAGTTTCATGACAAACAACTTAGAAACCAAATTAAGGTTTTCAAAAATACTATAAATGTTTTTTTCATTAAATCTGAAAAATATTGCTTGGGGTATAAAGCATTGATATATACTTTTGGTCTTGTGGAACCAGGTTATCACAAAGTATGGGGTATTTTATATTTACGACGTTAAGAATGAAGGGATAAGGGATTGGGCAACTTTTTTCAATTATCTGCGTTTCTCAATGAGTATGAAGTATGAATGTATGAATTAAATGTATTGTATATTCAGGACCGTACCAACGAGGGTATTTAGGGGGCGGCTAGACCCGGGCCCGGGCCCTGAAGGGGCCCGATCGGACCTATAAGTTAATATGTCTTCAATTTATATAAATTTAAATTAACTTAAGAATGTTAATTTCTAAAAACTTCATTTTCATTCCGTTATATAGACTTCAAATGCATAGCAATCATGCAATACTTCTTTCTAGAAATAAGTTTGACCGTTTCGCTAAAGTCAGAAAATCCAGCTCATCCATACTTTGCATTTGTAGAACAAGAATCTGAATTTTACTTTACAACCCAGAATTCATATTCTAGCTCAAAAATTATTCTTAGTCTTTCGGAGCTTCGCCATTGCAATACAGCTATTCTTATCCCTTCCTAAGCGCGAGTCCAGAATAGAATTCTCGAGTTGAACTTTCCCATGGATATAACGGTTTTGAAAATATAAGTTTTAATTAGGTAATGTACCCATATATTTCTACTTCTGCAAACTCTTAATTCCGGAACAATTTTTTAAATAGTACCATAGTGGTCGAATTTTTAGGGACATATTGATTCAAGAAATTAAAGTCTGAATAGCTAAGGTTTTTATATAACGTATGGCTCTGCGCTACAAACTTTTACTTATAAATTTAAAAAAAAAACGTAAACTTGAACATCGGTTTTGAGCAAGTTTTTAAAACCTCTCGGAAACATTTTTTTTTCGCGACATGTCTGACGTTTCCTGTAACAGTAGCATCAAATGGAAGGGCTTCTCTCTCCAAAGCTAATCTTAAGTTAAAGCTGATATGGAATTATCTACGCTATTTCACGTCATAACGCGCTTTCCATTTTACCTGTTCAATATCACAAATTAATTTTGTAAACTTAAAAAAAGAGAGGTTTTAAAAATTTCTTGACAAAAATGCCTTTTCCATAAAACTTTTTATATAGTTCAGTTTCCACAACTTGAAATATAATGTTACTTATATAATTCAAGATAGACTATCAAATTTCGTTAATGTTAGCATTTACGATCAAACAATGGCATGTTCGGAAAATTTGGAAAATCAATTTATTTTCATAACTAAGGCCACATCTATTGCGAGGGGCAATCCTTTCACATGGAATTTGTCTACAAAAATGCTTCAAGTGAACCCATCCAAATTCTTTCAAATAACTCGTTTGTTACTTACCGTTTGGAGCGTTACAGCATTTGTTTACCAAGCATACTGGATGCGTCATGCCTTAAAATACAAGGATCAGAGAAACTATCAGACTTTACTCGATATTTTGTACTTCACTGGAGGACTCGTTTGCGTCCCACTTCATGTTCTGTATCATCTCATTGAAAATGAAGTCGTTGACTTTGTAAATCAATTACTACAGTTGCATCGGTCTTTGGAAGGTTATTCTTAGGAATTTATTTTGGTACTATTTAAGCAGCAAAACTTAAAAGTATTTTTAAATTTCACAGCTGTTCTTTTGCGAATCGAAGATGTATACAGGCTTCAAAAGAAAAAGGATTGGAACTGGGCGTTAACTCTGTTCTTTCAACTGACTTCCCTGAATCATTCAACAATTACAGGAATTTTATACTTCCGCTTACCTCATCACAGGAGATATACATACAAGTTTTTGGGAGCCATTGTTGCCAGGAGCTGGGCAAAATATCCGTTAACCTTGGTGACGATTTTTAGAATGCTTCATCGATGGGGCGGCATTTTATTGTACACATTTTTGCAATCCTTATATTACGAAATATTAAAGTTTTTGGTTGAATCGCATGCTTCTCAGGTAAGTTATTGTTATTTTCAATTACCGTTGACGGATTGAGCTTAAACTGAAAAAGTCTAAAATTCACAGGTTTCAAAACGGAAGGAATGAAGCTTCAAGAATTGAATCCATGCTGATTTTCCGAAGTTTACAGTTGATAAATGCTCGCCTTAATCAGATGTTCCGCCATCTTAACTTTTTTACTTATTTCAATATCTGGTTTAATATTGTATTTTATGGGGTTAGCTGCATACGGGGACATGATATTCCCTTGCCTGAATATCTTATCCCACCGGTTGTTTCTTTAGGTTTCGGATCTTATTTCTTTATTCTTTTCAAGCAAATGTCAAATATTCAAATCTCTTGGAATGCTTGCTATGAAACTGGGTGTAGGGATCTCAAATTATCCAAAATTGGTAAGAAATTTATGGCTTCCGTGAGACCCTTAGGAGTTCAGATTGGTAGCCTTGGAGTCGTTGGTCGACTCGCACCGCTCATGTACCTGGCAGTAACCATAGACTACATGATCACATTTATACTTGGTATGGAGTATTAAAATTAAATAGCTTGTCTGTACGATAAGTAATAAAATAACTACCTAAACAGAAAACAACCTCCTAATTGGCAATAGCGTAACCAATATCGCTTTTGCTTGAGCGGTAATTAAAATGTTTTAGCTTGATTCCGCAATTTTTACGATTTTATCGAGCTTAGAAGAATGGAATATTCGTCTCGTACAATAAATTCTCTCAAATCGACGCACGAATAGCGAATCACCCACGCAATTTAAGGCCATTATTGATCCTCCAAAATTAGGCACTTATCATGAAACAAAATTAATAATTCCAAGGATTTGCCGCGGCAGAATTTCATCAACAAATTTAAAGTATTTAGGTTCATGATTTTCATTAGTCAAGGCTATAATTTTCGTGATAAACAAGTGCTTTTAATTTCTCAGGCTCAGGTCTTTATTGAGGATCCAAAACCGTGCGTAGGTACTGGAGCTGAAGTAGTCCGTAATCGTGACACGCGACGTCTTAATTGGACTGGATCGATGCGATGACTTGATTTATTATTAAGCTCAAAATAGGCTTAAATTATAACAAGTATGTCTGGTTTAATTTACTTAGCTCGTTAAATTTATTGCCGGTATTTCAGTTTAACTAAAATGTGTTTTGGTAAGAGACAAGGCATAAACACTATATGAAAATTTGTTGGCTTTAAATGAATGAAAATTTCCAAGTACTTAAGAATTAGTTTAAAGGTAATTTTGCGTGTCGAAGTCAATCATTATGTTTGAATGAATAAAAGAATGCCAATATACCTACAAAATGCAGGATTGTTTTCTATGAAAAATTGAGGAAAATTTCACAGAAACTTTCTCCGAACAGAGAAAGCGGAAATGGTTTAATATCGACTTCTAAAGTAATACAGCATACAGCTCATGGTTTTTACTTTACACGTGTACTATTTATGCCGGTCTGCTCTACAATGAAATAAAACAAGAATTTTGTTTACAAAAATTCCAAAGGTATTTTAGCTTTGAAATTGTTCGTTTCATTCAAGATGAAAAAATTGAAGCAAGCCATCGATGCATGGCTTGTGATTTTGATTTGAAATTGCCAAGATCCATTGCATACAATACCTACAGTGTTCTAGGCTATTTTTTCAGTTCAAGATTGGAATGAAAGTGTTGCTCTGTGCTCTGTAATATCATAGCAAGGTTTTTTTCCCCGGTTTTCAATGAGGACATTCATTTTATTTCCACAAAGAACAGGATTCTGCAACTCCTGATAATAATGATTTTTTTCCGGAATCAAGCATTTTAAGATGAAATAGGTAACCAATATAGTTGTTATTTCACAGCACAGTGATTTAAGTCACGTGATTGTATATGTATGTTGGTCGGAGGAAGGAGAAGACGCAACTTCTTTTGTCCAGGATATAGAAAATATTCATCTAAATTATGCACTAGGTATATATAGCCATGGACTGCTGAAAATGAGTGTTCTGAGAATGGTGATCTAACAGCGGATAATATTCGGAGTGGTATGAATGGAGATGGCGGAGCAAATTTCACAAGGGATTTGCAATAGAATTCATTAAAAATTTAATGCGAAACTATATATAAGCATAGGCTGCTTTCTTATTTCCAAAAAATCCAGACCTTGATGGAAGTGATCAGAAGCGTCTCGTCTACGTTCCAGACAAATCCTGCACTTTGATTTTAAATCTCAAGTCCTCTGAGTATTAGGTCTACGTCCTAAGTTCGGGTTTCGTATGCAAAATGAGCTGAACTTATCTCGGGACATCCTCTTTGCGGGGGTGGGAGGTGAAGTGGATTAAAGTTGATAATATTGGTATTGAAGAGAGTGGTTTCTTTGAAGTAGCCGGCTTCGGCTTTCCTTAATCCTCTTAGCTTAGTTAATGGCCATTTTAAAATCTATAGACTTTGACCTTTGGAAAAACTGCATACAATATGAACCCCGATTTCAGTGTTAGGCTTCAAACAAGAGCATGTTAGTTAGTTAAGCTTTTTATATTGGACTAGTCACCGCAAAAAAAGTTTCGCATACAGCATTATCAAAAAGTTCAGATCCAGTATGGATTTTTATTCACTTCACCGAAATAAATTTACGACAATAAGATCGTTAAGAGTACGAATATTAAGAATTGAGATATTCTTTCAACATTACAAATGGGTCTGAGTCAGGGGCGGAATTTCTGACGACAGAAGTTACTTTGGGTTTCACCAAAATCCTGGGATGGTAATAAATCTTTCTCATCCATAAGCAATGCTCGTTGAAGACAATGGCAAACTTGAGAACAAAAGTAATCATCTCAGACGAATGTCGAATAGCAGTTTCTGATCTCTCCAAAAATTTCATAATGGTTTCCATACTGATGCTCGGATCTCGAAGCTTGCCATCTGGGTTTCGATCGTTGCATTCCAAGTAGCTGGTATAATCTTTCTGGACTCGGATATGAACACGACGGACTTTCTCCTGCTGTTTAGTCAGTTGAGTGTAAACCTTACGGGATAATTTTTGAAGGTCAAAGAAGACGCGGTCATGGGCATCGACGATACGAGCTCGAACTGAGTTGAAATTTTTGAAGGAACGGCAGTGGCGTTTTGAGATGAGTCGATCTTCCATAAACGCTTCTAACTTGCGGATTCGTCGCATTCGTGGATTAAGATTAGTAGCCAAGTATTCGTTAACTTCATCGATTAAATCTCCAAGTTGAGATTCCAATTTCCAAATGGTCAGCATGAAAGCGTTGCTCCTGGGATTCCAGTGGAAGTTGTTTGGATTAATGCGTTCCTTTAGTTGCATCTTTCGTAGGTAAAATGTCTCGTTTTCACTAAAATTCGAAAAAAATATGATTTTTAATGTCAGCTAAAGAAACAAGAAACAAGAACTAATTCTGACGATTATCAATACTTCACTTACATGAATTTTGCAAGACGAGGTGCGAGAGCAATTAACGGCATATTGGGTAAATCCTGGTAGCCTCCCATTTTTAAGTATCTGACGAAAATTCAGCAATAAAAGTCCGATCTTGCTTCACTGTTCTAGAATCTTTACAAAACAGTTATAGATTTCCGTTATCGTAGAAAAAGAAAAGAAAACTCATTAAATGAGTTAAAATTACAAATACTTTATAGTTTGAGTTGTCGCTGTCAGCTTTTTTTGGTATGCCGTGTTCAAAAATTGGAGCATATATCAAGTTTGTTTGCATCTAATTAAATAATCCGGCTGATATGCACGGTTCTTGGTATGGAAACGCTCGTAAACTAAACGGTACCCAAAAATATTTCGGATTCATTTTAAATCTGAATTAATTTCTAGTAGATTTTTAGTATTTGCAATAGATTTGACTTGGTCATCGAATTCGTCATTTGGTCGGACTTGGTCATCAAACTAGTCACACTCCTGAAACTTAATTTGCACGAAATTCAAATCTCAAGTTGGAATTCTTCAGCTCACGTGCGTGAGTTGTGCTTGAAATAGTAGTGATCCATTTACTTAATTTGTAATTTAATGGTACCTGTCTGTCACCTCTCGTCATCTTCACTACAGCATAGCAGTACATAGGAGCGTCCCGTAGTCCCGTCTTCGTAACTCGTCACAAGTTGACCCGTTGATTTTCGAGGAGGATGTCGGCGTCGCTGGTCAGGAAAGCACTCGAGCTCTCCGCCAACAAATCCGCAACTGCTTCCATTCCAAAAGTATTATCCAAAAAAGGTACACACAGGTCACAGGTTTCAGATTTCGTAAATCATAAATACTTCTAACTATTAACTATGTATGCGAGTATGCCTAACTATTTACAGTATTAAGATATCCTAAAGCAAATAGCAAATACCGCATTTCACATTTGAAATTTTATTTAATATATCAATTGCACAAATCATTAACAACTAATTAAAATCAGGGCAGGCGAAAGGCGAACATCGTACATCGTGCACCGTAGCGGTACGTTTCGGAATAAGTTCTTTCGGTTGGAATATAGGTATTGGGCCTTTATTGTACTTACCCACCTCGTAAATTTTCTAAGTAAGTTCATTGTACCTACCTGACTGTATTCACTTTATTGCACCCAATTTGCCACAGGAGGCAGGCAAGCGAGGTGGGTACAATAAAGTGGGCACAATAAACTTACGGGGTTGGAGGTGGGTACAATAAAGGCCCAAGACCTATAGTACAATGAGGTGGGTACAATAAACTTTTAAAATTCACGAGGTGGGTACAATAAAGGCCCAAGATCTATACTCCAACCAGTTCTTTCTCCGTCTTCTGAGCAGGGTTATAGCTCATAGCCAGATTGATTGCGATCTGGGGAAAGGGCTAATTCGGGTCCCTGTGCCCCGTAACTTACAACTCACAACTTAAGAAAATTTTACTTTTCTAGTTTTAGATTTTTAATTTTAACTTTTTAGAGTCAGTTTACAACGTTTTT
Organism: Ceratophysella communis; assembly: GCA_009869905.1. Classification (NCBI taxonomy): domain Eukaryota; kingdom Metazoa; phylum Arthropoda; class Collembola; order Poduromorpha; family Hypogastruridae; genus Ceratophysella; species Ceratophysella communis. The sequence continues at coordinate 15,414 of VNWX01001307.1, forward strand.
GACTTCTGCGTAAGATGTAAATAAGGCTGCTTGCATGCATTTTTACTGCTAAATACTTCAATCTTTAGCCGATTGTGCAACCAGAACTGCGCGCCATCAACTCAGCCGAAATCAGTTCTCAGTTGTGTCGGGTAGGGGTTCAATCTGATTGTAAATTAAGCGAGTTTCTGTAAATTGAGTTCTCTTGCTTCAGAATAATGTTGTCTTGAGAGACTTGAGTTTAGGTAAAGCGTTTATTTATGTACGATTAAAA
>VNWX01001308.1:0-15665 GCA_009869905.1 Ceratophysella communis
CTGAAAATTTCAAGTCTCTAGGTCAAGTAGTTTAGGAGGAGTAGCATATTCATCCGGACAAAATTCAAAACCTTGATGTTATTTTATAGTATATTCATATGAGATGAAATATCAAATCAACAGATTATTTCGGAGTTCAAAAATATTTTTCGAATAATCCATCCCTATATATAGCACAGGTATTATTATAAAATTATGGAACAAGCTGCCAAACGTCGTTACAATTTTTTTTTTCAGATTGAAACTAGTAACTTCGAGCAAGAACATCTTGCTGGTCATTGAAAACATGGTAGCTCATAATTGGGTGCTTGTCTCCTTCTGACTCGTGATGTCGTCTCCACTTCTCAATTTGAATTAATTTGAAGCAAATCAAACACAAAGTTGCAACTATAATTCCGACCAAGACGCAGAGCAAGTACAGCAGTCCATTTAATCCAGCATCCACTCCACCGGGCGTTTGCGGATCACAATTAGCATTTGCAATTCCTAGATGAGCGTCTTCAGGAATAGCAGAATCGGTGTCATTGGGGACCACACTAGCAGCAGTATTTTCTTGATACTCCGCCATGTATTCGTAGTCTTGTCCGTACATGTAGACATCATTGTACTCGTCTATAATGGTAGTTTCGTCGGTGGATGGAGCAGTATGGTTCGTGTCCGTATTGTTTTGCTGTTGATGCTGCTGCTGCCAGGCATAGGGTAGAATATGATTGACGGCCAAATTATTTCCATGATGACTGCCGCAGTGGGTTGATCCTGATCGGAAAACAGTTTTCAAGTTGTAGCTTAACTTGCAATTGCAGGGTAGGTGAATTCGAAGAGCTCCAGTGGAGGAGTTCGAAGGGTAGTAGGAATTGATGTTCAGGGGCTGTTCGGGTTTGCTACCGCATTGTACGGAAATCGTGTTGTTGAGAGTCAAGCGGGTAGCGACAACCACAGTGGATGCGTTGACCGTTCTGAAAATTGGAGCTTCGCTGGCATAATGGAAGCAGTCGAGGTGACATTGACTCGTCACATCACTCCTGTGACCGTTGAGAAAGTGGGCGAAACAGTCGCTACCAGTGAATGGCCAGTCACTGGAATACTGTGGAAGCTGACACAATTCGTTTGCTCTGCAGTGCACATGTGATGCATCCAAGATTTGACCAGTGGTATGCTCGAAAACAACTGTTTTGTCGGATTCCTTCGTTACCAAGCAAACCTCGTTTTCTGATTTCAAGAAAGGAAGAGCGTCGACATGAATATGTTCATACTTTGCTGCTTTCTCGACCAAAGGAACCAGGATTCGAACCAATAGCGACCCACTATCACTCAGCACGCAGTCTGTCAGGGGTTGCTTGTAATACTGAGCAAGTATATTTGCTGGGATGGACAGCTTGTAGTCGAGTCGAGCAGCACTTGATTCGATGCTAGTCAATGCAGAGATGAGTTTCTTCGTGGTCACTAAAGTGGATGGAATTAGGCCGGCACGGCAGGTGCTCATGGCGTCTTTCCATCGTTGACTTTCCATGAAAACGTTTGCCAAGAAAATGCCTTGGACAGCGGTGTACGCGTTGAGTGCGACGACGTCATCTGTTTGAGCGTCCGTTTGATCGTAATTAACTCTTTCCAAGCTTGCAGAGAAATTGGAGTAGAAGGTCTTCAGATCGTAATTGTAATCTTGGAGATTTCGGAAAATCGATGCAATGGTTCCAGTCGAGCATTCGACGAGTTTTGATCTGTACGTTTCGAGTAAATGGGCTGAAGCCTTGAAATCGGTAAAATGTGATGTGATCTCATTGCAGAAATTTGGTGAATCCATGGTATGATGAAGAGTTCCAACGGGGCTTGGTGTAGGCAATGCACTTCCAGGTGTGAAATTACCGGAGAAAGTACCGGAAATAAGCTGTTGGAGAAAGAAAGTGGGTGGACATTTGCTGCTGAACATGCTTTTCTTGCAAAAATCGAAATGAGAGAAAAGTGGTGAAATTGTGAGAGCCTGGACGTCGAATTTTGGAATTTTGTACTCCAATAGCATTGAGGCATAAGTGTTGTAGAAAATTGGAGATTGTGACGTCAGATTTTGCTTGAAGATTCCAGGTACGTATTCAGTAGTTATATCGGCTGTAGCAAGGACATTGCCAAGCACGACTGTTGCAAGAAAGCATGCAAAAATGGTGGATCTTATAATTTGTAACATCTTCAATGTTTTGGAAGTTTCTAGAAATTCAAACACAATGAACACGGGTGTTAGATACTATTTCAATTACATATAAGAAGTATACGAAATATGCATCATTTCATATTTTCTTATACGTGCGAGAATTTTGAAACTAATATTGAAAACTGCCGGAAAACCTCGCCAGAACCGTAAAAAATAATCGATTTCAGGCACTAGCTCAATATTTTATTTTTAAACCCGGGCACAAAATATTTTGTTTAGAAAAAATACCTACGTAATTGCTACAAATATTGTATTATGATTTCTAAGAAACGAATTGAAGCCGAATATGCAAATGCAATTGTGCAAATTCGTACTGAATGTACAGTTGCATTTCAGCTATTCCCCAAAAAATAAAAATTAAAAAATTAAATATCTGGCTTGTTTTTGATTTAAAGAGCTCTCGATGTTTTATGACATTAAAAAACCTAAATGTCTATACCTAAAACCTAAAATCTATAGTTATAAAATCAAAACAAACATTTTTGAAACAATAATACTTACCAGTACAATTTCATACAAATATCTAATCGGAAGAGTGCTGAGCAGATCTCTTGATTCGTGTCTGATTTATATTTGCTGCTTTGCAAAGCAAGCCCCTGCTACAAATAAATCCCAAATTCGACCAGTGTAGCTTCTACTGTGTAACACTCGATTCACGACAAAATCATGATTGAAATCAAATCAAAGATTAAAACCTTAAAGCTGGGTTATGCATTATGAATATGTATAATTATCCGCTCGGCAAACGAATGACATTGAATTCTTAAATGATGTTGACATTCGACTTTGTGATTTGAGAAATTGCGCTGATCTTCAAATAACTTCCTAGTTTCATGGCTTTGTCGGGGATTAAAATTTTGAAAATGCCGAATCAGCTCAGACAGATTTCGTATCATAGCATAAACTTTTATATTTTGAAACCGAGTTTACGCTAATTAGCATTACCGTTATGTTATAACTGAAGGCATGGATGTCAGAGGTATCAAGAATTGAGGCATGTATTGCTCGCAAAATTTATGATCGATCTCTTCGAAAGAAATATTGTTCAGCTTGCAAGACGTATGCCACCCTGAATTTATGTTTTCGATCGGGACATATCGTATTTAAATACCAGTATATAATTACAGTCATTCCCTTTATGGCATTTAATGTTCGAATTCATTTCTAACGCCGAACGCAGTCTAAAATGCATTTTATTAATCGGTATAAATGTAATCAAAGTGATGTAAATCTTAGCATGTTTGCTAAACACACAGATATGACATTTACCGCGAAGATAAGAAATAAATGTGAAATTTGTAATGACTAATCCGTTAGGTGCATCCGATATAGGAATTTCCACTAATTGAACCATGAATCATCTATAGAATATTAGGCAATCTTATGACTCAGAAATACTTAATCTAATTCTATTGAGTGAACACACACACACAGTAAACAACAAGCTAGTAAAATTTATTATTTCTCTGCCTGGATCTGCTCAATTTTACTCTCAGAACGACAATTCTAACGCAACAATTCGACACACTCTAGTTTCAAATGTGGTTAAACGCAGGAGAAAATTTTTGAGTGTTTGAGATTCTAAGGTTTTTTCGCGATTGTGAGCTATGTCGCTGAGAAATTATGTCTTATCTTAAAATTTGCAAGCAAGATATTTCCGGTGTTCTTTTGTTAATAAATCTGGTAGCTTATCTCTCCGAAGCTCGATCCTGGCCAAGTAAAAGTAAACTCATCAAATGCTTATTTAGTTTCACGTTATGTCTCTTTAGCTTTGCTTTTATGCCTATGTGTCATTCATGTGTTTTATCCGCTTTTGCTGAGTAACTTAACACAAGGCTAAGATAAAGAATATATGTAAATATACATGTTTACATGTAGCATGAAGTCAAGCGTTCGGGTGCAGTCAGCATCAGCATCAACAACTTTAACTGAGCGCTATTCCCGTTTAAAATGACATAAGCATTTAGACTATTAGTAGGACGTGGGTATCATATGGATTAACTTGAGCAACTCAAGCTCGGGGGGAATTAGACTCATTTAATCAAATTCATAAGTCAGTTGACATTTCGAAATTGAAGTTCATCTGGTCGGGTTGCAATATTAAATATTAACTACGAAATATCGTCGAATAAGTGAATATTTTTTTCTCAGATTTTAAATTTGAAGCAAGAGGACGCAGATCCTGGAGGTAACATTCATTTTTTGGCAAGAGCATTTCGTACAATTTTATTGACATTGGCTGGAGTAGTATTTATTTTAATTCAAACCAATTTCAAGCAGCATGAAGCAATAAGGTCTAGAAGCATTTATAACGCAACAATTTGAAATGTCTCTCTTTAAAGCTACAGAGTAAAATTCTATACAAGCCACAGAGTGAGTCATGGACACGAATACACAAGTTACAATACAACAGTATTCTTTAAAGATAAATTCCGTAGCAAGACTATGAGCATCTACATATACTTTGATTCGTTATGGCATTTAAGTTGTCAAGGTTTCATCACGAAAAAAGCTTGCAGCAGAATTATGCATGCATACAAAAATTTATAAACTGTGGCAAATTTGTAATTCAGTTTCGACAGTCCAATTCCCTGTTTCAATGTATTGGATATAATCGAAATGAGTTAACTAAACAGTTCAATTTATTAGATTTAATAAACCATGCTAAAACTTCAAGAAATAAAACCGCTAATACGAATTTTTCAAAGATGTGCAGACTATTTAACTGGCTGCATTGATATGGTACTTAAATATACAAATCACCCTAAGTCTAACTTGGATTTTATTGAACTAATTTCAGGCAAAAATGATGAAAATCATGTCAATTGCCCTATTGTGCTTGGCTCTACTACTTTTACCAAATGCTGACTCCTCTACTGTCCCAGTATCTGGCATATCTGAAACACAATTAGATGCCTACTTGTATGAGAGCTACACTACCCTACTCTACAATTTCAGTCTTCCTACAAACTTTGACCAAGAAGCCTTGACCTTTCAGCCCTACGTAAGCAAATTCCAGTCAGCTCATGGATTCTGCAACAGAACGGAATTTGGAAACCAATGCCCTCAACTTTATTATCTGAACAAACTTCTTAAATACACTTTCCCGGTGTATTTCCAACAAGTATTTGGAACAGTCAGCAACACAAGCCTTTCATTCATTCATTCGGATTTTGATAAAATTGGACCTCATTTCGGTGGAATCGTCAGCTCAAGTCCGGCTTTACTGCAAGAATATATCAAGAAACTCCAAGCATCCGAGCTCTACGGAACCATTATTGAGCGACCAAATATTTCTCGAGATATTCGACAATTCTACACTAATTTTTCCATGAATACGGGAAGAATTTATGACCAGATGTTGAAAGATACGCTTTCTGAATTTGTGGCAACTCAAAACGTGCATCAAAGTGCATATTCACTATTTCTTCTCAATCTGCATCTCGAAAATACCAAGTTGAAGGAAACCGTTGCTCGCTGTCAAGCTGGAAATATTCCTAAAACACTCGTCCCTGTAAGTGAACTACGAAATCAACTAATATCGAACAAAGCTCTGGAACCCAAAGACTACAAATTAACGATTCCTGCGAGTGCTGCAGAAGCCTATTATCAACTTCCGGTCGCTGATTGTACATTTATTGATAAAACGCATTTACTAGTTCGAATTCAAGTACCTGTAGCAAGTACGGCACAAAATGACAAATTGATTCGACTGGACGCTATTCCGTTTCTTCGTGAATCTGAAATATGTTTCGTGAGTCAAATTCAAAATAAGGTACTTCTGGTTCAGAATTCCAAATATTTCTCGGAATCAAGCTGCAAAGCTGGTGAACTATGTAAAGTACCAAAATATGGTGGAAGCTGGGACTTCTCGTTTAATCCCTGTATATCAGCATTCCTGGAGAATTCAAACGAAGAGATACAAAAACACTGCAAGCTTGACTGCATTCCCTTTGAAAGTACTGTTCCAGTATTCAAGCGAATATCCAGCGACAGGTTGATTCTCACAGCATCTGCAACGGCTACCCCGTTTCCAGTATTCCTACATTGCAACGGAAAGCCCACCAAAGTCATCAAGCCCGCGCCTGAAGGTGCCCTTGACCTCACTGTACCCTGTGACTGTGACATTGTTTACAATTCTAAGGCTGTTTTCAAAGCTTCTCAGCCCTGTACGAGTGAGTTTAAAGCTCGGCCTATTACTCCCTTTGCATGGACAGCGACAGCAGAGGCAGAAGCTGTGACCCCTGAAAATTTCACTGGTGGCGGCGAGAACCCTGAGCATACAACTGACAGCGATAACCTCGACCACTGCTGCAACAACGACAGCAGTACCACTCTGTACACTTTAGCTTTTATTATTTTAATTCTAATAACTGTCGTTCTCATCCTGCTCGTTGTTTTCATCCTGAAAGTCATCAGATTGGAGCAGAGGGTCGAAAAGCCCTTGTCCAGTATTTCATTCGCCAATAACATTTATGACGAGCCAAGATTGTTATACAATAACTAATTTCTTATGTTAGCGTATAGTTAATTTTTAAATTGGTTTGACCCTTTGGCTTGTTCTAGTGGCATTAGTAAGCTCCAAATGGGATTTTAAAACACTTTTCAGGTTTCTTTTTAGGTAGCTACTTTTTAAATTTTTATAACTACCTACGAATTTTAGAATTGATAGGTTTATGTCATGCAAGCTCTCGAAAGGCCATAAATATTTCTAATAGTTGATTTATTAACAAGCGAGATCAGGGGTTGAATTATCATTGGAATTTTCCGTTACTTCAGAAGTTAATCTATTATAGGTATTAGGCGTTCTTTATTTGACAATCTATGAATGACAAAGTCATTTAGACATAGTTGGTGTACTGAAAAGCTGTACAAAATTTGGGAATCAAAAGTATTGCATTGGCTTATGCCAGTGCCAAATCATGTTTCAATTCAAAAGTATTAAAAGTCCCAATATAACATTAAAAATTAAGCTTGATCAAAGCCACATTAATTTTTTGTAATTGATTTACAGTGTAGCTCACGATTTTCGATCAACGCCGGATTATTCATATTCAAATTTGTTTACTGTTGCGGCAGGTAGCAGGTACTTAAGTTTGACGTTGAACGGTGAACGAAAGACATGTGATTAGATGTCGCCGTCGCCGAATGGCAACAAATACTGCTTATAGAATATTATGCACGACCCTGAGTATAAAATATAATTAAATTCGTTTGGACTAGGGTGGACGGGGTGGACTGAACAAGGCTTAAATTCCACCCAAATTTAATCCCAAAATGCCTTATAAATATTTCGACGTTTTTCCAGCATTCTTGATGGAATGTTTGCTGAATTCCCTCAATCTATTTTTCGAAGAAAGTCTACAACTCTAGTTGCAGTGTCGTTAAAAAATGGTTTCTGATACAACGAAAAAGTTAACGGCTTGGGTATTCAACGCAGGGGCTCGTTGTAGGCTTTTCCCAGCTTACTGTGATATGTCAACTATACGTGTCATATTTAAACGCAGCAATCCAGTCAAGATTCCTTTTAGTTCCAGATACATTTACAGAGACAATATATTTCCGCTGGTGTACTTGGCGGTTCAAGTATTAAACGTGCTATATTTATTGCTGTTTTTAATTTGGTACGGTGAATCCATTGCGGATTTCTGCATGAGTGCATTTTTCTTAGCAGCTTTTTATATGGCTCTAGCAGCTCAATTGAATTTTGTATTCGACTTTGATAACTTCGTTTACCTGTGTATGGCATATCTTGAGGAGGATCTTAAATTGCGTAAGTTTTTTCTAGAAAGAAATTTAAACCGCAGTCAATTTTCAAATTTTAATAATAAATTTAGTACACATTTTTCAACGTAAAACAACGGACCCAGACGGAATTGAGCTTATTATTGGAGGCTTCATTGGCGTCATTATTTTCGGAACATTTGGCATGTTTCTAACTGGCATATTTGCCAGCTTCAATAACGAAATTCGTCTCTACATGTCGCTGATTCATACGATTCAAGAAAACTTGCCCATTAAAATTCCATACGTCGCTGTTGGATTAAGCTTCCTGTGCGCCTTTTGTTTCCTGCTCTTCGTTTCCTTCATTGCCGGATTTGTGGTTGCTGTTATGACTCTCATTTACACAAATTCAGCTGCTCGGTCACTGCTAAATTTAAGAAAATTATGGTAAAAATAATTATGCCTGTTTTTAACCTCACAATGGACTTTTAATGTTTAAAATATAAATTTCAGGCTTCAAAATCGTGGGAAGAAATTACTTGCTTTTAAGTATCGTACAGCTCAAATTTTGCATTCCTGGGCAATGGAAGTATTTTACTACATGATTCCTGCATACATAACTGGAGCGGAGCTCGTAATTATATTCGCATTATTTCTTTCGATAAGAATTAAACTTTCCGCGGGAATTAGCTTTATTTCGGCTGCTCTAGGAATGGCCTTAATCATTTCTATTATTTTAAAGCTAGCTATGGAATATGGATTTAAAGTAACGGAAAATTCTTTACAATTCTCAAAGTCTCGGAATGTAGAGACCCGGTTTCATGACTCAAAGTTAGACAGGAAGTTCTTGACGTCCTGTAAACCGTTTGTGTTTAAAGTAGGTTCTACGTTTAGCTTTTCCAAAAATACGTTTCCCAAAATTTCACAAGCTGTGATTCTAAATGTACTAATGAATTTGTTACTTACTTTTTAAAGCACTATTTGGGAGCTGGTGCATTACGTATATTTCATGTTATTCGGTCTTTGGTATTCTCTGCGGCTTGAATTTACAAAATAATGGGTTTCATTAAATATAATGTACAAATAAAGTAAATCCGCTTTTAAAATATTTCCAAGCATCAAAAAATTAAAATTAAATAAAATGAATCGAAGAATATCATGTGATTTCATGTTGGATTTATTTCATTTTGTCGAATTCCAATTCCATAATGGAATTTTGATTTCCAGGGTTCTTGTTACAATTCTTGGCGGGTGCGCTGCATGTAAGGTCGGGTACAGAAAGGGTTAGCAAGAAGGTTGTGATATTATCTTCTTGGTATTGACAAACCCTTTCTTATGATTTACATTCGAAAGAAAAATGCTGTTAAAGCAGATTAAAAATTACTAACTGAAGCGAAAATGTCTAAGGTCTTGCCATACATTTGTCGGCTGTCGGGTCACTGATGTACTAAGCGTAATTTATGTTTAGAACAAAATACGTATAGGTATACTTACTAGAAATGAAGGTCAGCGCTTTGAAATGGACAATGGAAATAATTATAATGAAACTAAAGCTAAAATTGTTTACCTCTATTGTATATCCCTGATTTATGTTCTTGGCAACCAACGCATCAATAATTTTGTAATTCAGGGTCCTCTTTCAACTAAACAAACTCAAAGAAACTCATAATATCGAAATTTAAAATAGTTGATGCAAAGGAGACTGCCATCAGCCATCATGGAATATGTGAAACCAGGGTCTTTAATTTAATATTTATTTATTTATTTAATAGGCCTTTTTAAGAAAATGTAAAATAAAGAGTGCAGAGTGAACATTCTCAAATTTTGCGTACATTTGCAAGGGCATTTTTCCGTTTTATGTTTTAAAAATGACAGTTGCGCCGAAAAACAAAAGTTGTAGCACAAACGGGAAATACAATTTCATATGGCCGACGGCCGACGTTTTAAAGGCGTGTCATATAAACTTAGCATTTGCATTATCATCATTGAATTATTCCATGTTCCAAGAGCTAAGAAATTAAGCTATTGTAGTTAATTTTTTAAAATATATCTTTGCATTTCTTTGCTTTATGTTAGCTTTGCTTTTTTTGCTCTACTACTTTCTATTTTCGTTCCAATATCATTTAGAAATTTTTAATGCATGCTCTTGTCGTAGCCTCGTGCTGTAATAAATAAATTATAGAATGGTCAATCCAATCAATCCTAAGCAATACAACAGCGTATACCAATGCCAACTTTGACGTTTTAAGTATTAAAACCCCAAATGCTAAATTTAAAATTTTGCTTGAAAAATACGTTCATTTTTCAGAATTGATTTACACGGTCGTTCATAAAGTTTTCCAATAACTACAGTTCACACATATCTATAATTCTTGTACTTCTCTGCAGCCCTTGCGAGGTCAACCCTTTCTCCTGCTATTTAGAAGAAGGCCTAAACTGTTGACCTCAACTTAATTTAACTTTAACTCTACTGTATTTATTGAGTAGAAGCAAGGGTCAGATTTAGGTTTTTTGATACGGGCATATGCCGGCTTCGAATATCATGCAAAGCAAAGGCCAAAAACGCAGTCCACAGAAAATTACGAACGGTCCTGCACATAACTAAGGACATTTAACAGACATACATAATTATTTAGATGCATGAAACAGATACAATTTTCGTGGACTGACCAAATGCATAATTTCACATCTTTCTAAAATGCTAAACAATAGGTAGACTCTTTTCCAGCAGTCTTGATTCAACTTTTGCTCAGTTTTCACAGAGTATTGCAATAGAATATTATTGCAGTCGAAATGGTATCTGATACAACAAAAAAGTTAATGGCTTGGGTATTTAACGCTGGGGCTCGGCTTAGAATTTTCCCTGCTTATTTCGACCTTGGGAGTATGCGTGTGATATTTAAACGCAGCAGCCCAATCAAAATTCCTTTTACCTCAAGATACTTTTACAAGGCAAATATCTTTCCACTAATATACTTGGCACTTCAAGTATTGAATATTCTTTATTTAATTGTGTTTCTAAGTTCTGCTCAATCCAGTACGGATTTCTGCTTGAGTGCATTCTTCTTAGCAGCTTTTTATCTGGCCATCGCAGCTCAGCTAAATTTTTTATTCGACTTTGATGACTTTGCGTATCTGTGTCAGGCGTATCTTGAGGAGGATCTTAAATTAAGTAAGTTTTAATAATTTCAAACCAGTTTGTCATCAATATTAGTTTTTTATTCGAAAAATTTAGTGCATATTTTCCACCGGACCTCCACGGACTGGGACGGAATTGAGCTCGTTTTGGGAGGATTCATTGGAATTATCATTTTTGGCACAGCTGGCATGTTTCTAACTGGAAGTCTATGCAAGCTATGATAACCAAATTCAGCTGTACACATCTCTAGTTCCTATAATTCAAAACATTTTACCGGTTCAGATTCCATACATTTTCGTTGGATTAACATTTTTATGCATTTTCTGTTTCCTGCTGTGCGTTTGCTTCATTGCTGGGTTCGTCACTGCAGTACTGAGCCTCGTTTACACAAATTCTGCAGCTCGTTCAATGCTAAATTTGAGAAAAATATGGTACCTACTTTTTTTCACCTTACCGGTTAGCATTTAAATAAAATTGTATAAAATTTATATTTACCTAATTTTCAGGCTACTAAATCGTGACAAGGAAACACTCTCAATTAAATATCGAACAGCTCAAATTTTTCATTCTTGGTCAATGGAAGCATATTTCTTCTTGCTTCCAGCGTACATAACTGGAGCGGCACTAGTGATAATTTTCGCCCTATTTCTTTGTATACGAATTAAGCTTTCTGCTGGAATCAGTTTTCTTCTCGCTGTTATTGGAATGGCAATAATTGTAGCTATAATTTTAAAACTCGCTCTGGAGTATGGATATAAAGTTACCGAAAATTCTTTGCAATTCTCCAGTATTCCTAATAGAAATGACAGCGTTGAAGTCACAAAGTTAGACAGGAAGTTTTTGAAGTCTTGTAAACCCTTAGTGGTAACGGTGGGCTCTACGTTTAGTTTTTCCAGAAATATGTTTCCTACAATTTCACAAACTGTGATTTTAAATGCACTAATGAATTTGTTGCTCACTTTTTAAATGGACTTCGTGATCCACGGCATTCGGCAAACTTCATTTTTTCGACCTAATACAATATCGTTTTTTTTTGTGTTTCGAGATTAGCTGACTCTAGGCATTATTCTATTGGGCATAATCCGTGGTCGTAGGTAGCATTTATATAAATTATTATCATAAGAATTCAATCGAATAAAAATGTTTGAAGCAATATCGATTACGTCTTTGCTTTTTGAAATTAGTCGAATTCCATGGCTAATGAAATGAAAATGACTTGTATTGTGCGCAATTTTGATAATCCCATGCTGGAACTCAATAGGACATTTCAAAAATTAGCTGATAAGCTTGGCGTCATTTCTAATACGCAAATAATTTTCTTCACGCTGGGCCCTGCCCGTCTCGCCATGGAACAGAGCCTTCCACACGCAGAAGAGAAAGGCCGCGTCCTGTCCCTGTCCACGGCGACGCTTTGGCTCCGTCTTCCGTCTTGACAGCCATGTTAACTCCATGTACAGAACAAGCCTTAGTTGAATAACTACTGAAATATAAATTAAATCTATGCTGAACAAGACAAGTCTCGAGCAACCTGGTCGTGATTCTTCACAAAATTTCGGTTTGGAGTCTGTCAATGAAGCTGCGTCACGATGACCCCGATAGCTAGCATATGGATCCTTAGAAAATGGCATTTACGATAAGAAACACAAGTGACCAGCACCAGCAAATTTTGATACCCTGGCCTGGTTAATTACAATCGATCACTGTAAAAGCGGGTCGTTCTTGTAGTTTACGCCATAAATGAAATGCAGATACCCTAAATCCAAATGTTGTTGTGAGCGACCCTATACTTGACGAGTGTACTATAATTAAAACAGACTAGGCTAGGTCGAAACAAGTCAATAGATACAATTGGGATCATGCCTTTACTTCTTTGCTGTATTCAGTTGTACATTTGATCTGCAATTAATTGGGCAATGCAGTCCTCACAGGCTCGAATATTATGTAATCACTGTATGTTAATGAATACCAAAATGTTTTGCTTAAACTTCTGGAATAAAATTCTAGCAAGAGCAAATAATTAAATAAATAGTTATCTCTGATTTGATTTGAACTTTGAATATCACGGGAGTACTTATTTCCACTAGAACATTATGGGTTATGCTTTGGCAATCCGGGATTTGACTTCATCAACATCGCTTTACGAAGTTTCTTCATTTTAGATTTAGGACGAAGAAGTTTTTGAAGGACCGGCTCCCAGCACTTCCGGAATGTTGCATTGGCTCGACTTTCTGCTCCAACCTTTGCGACCAGCTTGTTAACTGCATCGGAAATGGATTCTAGACGTGCTTCCACAGTATTCATGGTCCAGGACAAGTCCGAAGCGTTGTTGTTTGAGACCCTCGCCTGCTGCTCCCTCAGATCTCGTACTTCTTTCTGTTAATTAAATGGTAAAATTCCTTGTATTTGATAAATGAGAAAATATGTGTATATTACGCAAACGTAAGCAGATGGTAGCATTTTGAGCTTTCAAAACTCACAATCAGGAGAATTTCAGTAAAAATAAATTTCATCATAGTACGAAGAAGCCAATGCAAACGCAGGCTATTGGATACTGCCTAGAAATAGTTTCAAAACGTAAAGTTTTTTAAAAATGAAATCATTATGTATTCTCAATATGGCAATATTGCAATATGACTAATGTATTCAATCCCAATATAGTATGAAATACATAGTAGTTTTCAGTTGTGAAGGTAATATTATGGTTTAAGTCGACGTGGGCTTCGATTCGCTTCGCACAGCTCCGTTTACTCGGCGTAGACTCAACTCAAGCATAAGCATTTTAATTTATAATCGAAAATATGATGAAGTGAGTGATAACGAAAGCTTCAAATTGCAGTTAGGATCGTGCATTTGATTTAAGGCAAAATCTAGCGCTAAAACCAATTGAATAACCTCCAATATTAGGAATGAGCCAAATACTGTCATTTTATGGAAATTTTGCACTTACCGCAAGAATCTTGATGGCAATAGGCGTGGTGATAACAGGCCTGGGTTCGGTTCCATCAGCCGGATTTTCCGGTCCATCCCAATACTGAGTAATGCGATCCTTGGTGAAGTCTGCCCGTCTAACCTCTCCGTTCATCGTGACCCCAATTTTGAAGTCACCAGTTCCGTTGAGCTCAGAAATCTCAATCTTGCATGTTTCGGTTTCCGGAAGTTCTCCCAGTATGTAGTCTACCCCAGGGAGGTCCCAATTGTAGTTGTGATCGGACAATTCGGTTTCAGCTATGACTTCAATTTGTCTTTCGTTAGGTTCGGCCATGATGTCGACGTTACCAAGAATTAGGACTTGAAAATCGGAGTGTTGATCTTGAATAAATTGAAATGAACTTCTTGCGATGACAATGAGCTGTGAAATGAAAACTGAAACTGGAAATTTTTTAGACCAAGTTGACTGGGGTATAATTGTATGGCGCGGCAATGTCGTTCCGTTGGTTGTCGTCGACGTTTTAAAAATACTGCGTTGTACTAAATATATGAACTAACTGCTGAATATGAAAGTCCTGAACAGAGACATATTTATACTATTTATTTAGTATATGAGGCATGAAATTCAAAAACATTTTAGACTTCAAAAGGCTCAGAGAATTCTATATACTTAAGTCCTACTTGCATAATTGTATTTGCATGACGCTTGAACTACTCGGAATGCATATTATGTTGCAGTCACAGTCGCGTTACACACACGAACGAATCAAGATTATTTTCATTTTGGTCGTTTAGAAGCTTTGCTAAATAAACTTTAAAATACACTCGCAGGTTGTCTATGTATAAACGTTCAGTTATTGCAGTAAAAAGGTTTTAAATGCTGTAAAAAAAACCTGCCTGCGGCATTCGGCCTGCAGCCTCATGCCTACGGCAGGTTTCACCTACCTTACGGCAGCTTGGGACCAGAAGGTCAGATCTGCACAATTGCTTTTACTATGAAATTGCATTTTAGCACATTTCATGTTAAGTATACTTAATTTTAATTCTATTAAAGAGATATACGCTTCTGCAGTGTCACATTAAATATTACTACTAGAGTATTGCATTTATACTAGATTATTGCATTTCAATGAATATTAGAATAACTAGAGTATTGTGTTCTAACACATTCACATCATAGCCCAAATAGAAATTAGAAGCAGCTTTACATGTATAAACTAGTGTTTGAGTATTTCTAACGGGTTTACATACAATACACATTGCTATGGTAGCATTGTCAAAAAAATTGAAAAATTTGCGCTTCTAAGAATATTCATCGCGCACACATGTTGCATCTGTCCTAATGTGTTTACATACAAATTTTGCTCTTTTGAATATTTATTGCGAAATTATAAAACTTTTAGCGTTTCCATGTTCCAATTACATTTCATATTATATGCTTTGTCTTAAACCGTGTTTCATACAGACATTGCTTTGTTAGTGTTCTTGCATCGATTTTGTTCATAAATTTTAGTTTTAAATTATGCTTCGCAAAAACGTTAAACTTTTTACATATAGGCCTTCAACATAGTTCTACGAATGTTGTGAGTTACGATGTTTGTACATCTACAAGTGAAGACAGACAGACAGACAGACAGACAGGGGCATCCCAGTAGACCTTCTGGTCTAAAA
>VNWX01001309.1:0-15660 GCA_009869905.1 Ceratophysella communis
TAAATTGGCAAGGTATAAAAGCTCATCCAGTGGATCAGTGAACTTGGCAAGGTATAAAAGCTCGTCCAGTGGGTCAGTGAACTTGGCACGGTATAAAAGCTCGTCCAGCGGGTCGTTGATATTGGCAAGGTATAAAAGGTCGTCCAGTGGGTCGTTGAAATTGGCAACGTATAAAAGCGGATTTATCATATTCACTGCAACAGATATACCCAAAATCTGTGTTTCGAACGAAATGGAATTCTTTCTGCTTTATTTTCGGTTTTTTTCTGGTTACATCTTTTACTCTTTATTGTGACTGGACTTCATAAATAATGAATAATAATTATATTTAATATCATTCAATTCCTTCCTACAATTCCCTTAAACTCAGAGGTAAATAATTTGATACAACATACTCACTCTTTCTTTGCATAATTTAAAATTACTAGAATGGAAAACAAAACTTTACTGAATAGTCTCTAATAGCCTACCCTTTTTCATAAACCGCCTCAACTGAACTATGACCTCCTAAAGGAATATTTACGAAAACAATCTAAAGTTTAAGTCTCAAGTGCTGAGGATTCGTTTTACCTTGTATTTTCTTGTTTTTTATACAAATGAGCTAGGATCATATCCAACCAAAACTACCTAAATACTACGTTGTACTTAATTCTAAATATTTAAAATTTAAAACACTTACATTCTAACAATTCTTAAATCAGTACACAAGCAACATGCCTCAGTACATCACTAGTCGTATTCGTCTCCTAGATTCGAAAGTCAAATATTATTTACCGAAAGTCTATAAGTCTAAAGGTACTCTATTATTATTAAATGACTCAACTTAGATGAGCAGGGTAATAATAGGGCTTATCGAACTCCCGGGCCAGATAACACAGCATGTCCAATTCGTAGATTCGGCTATGAAAAATTGGTAGCATTAGCATTTTCGTACTGGCTACTCGAATTATGCAGTATCACATACCAGTCAGTGCTTTCTTTGTACACGCTAAAAAACTACATACCATATTTTGGGCAAAATTTCTAATTGTATTTAGAATTAGACGTGCTATGTTGTGCTGTAGCCCGAGACGATCCGATTTTTTGAATATTCATAGGCAGATAGCTAGTCATATATGAATGTTGTTACTCAATATTATAATTACTACACGGTTTAGATATCGTGAAATAGAAAACTTACAGGAAGAACTTAAGTTAGTGGGGCAGAGGGTTTTTCACTATCATTCACTTTTTAGCATTTCCTATTTCAAATTAAATTACGCTTAAAATATTTTTTAACACAGTTTCCATGTCTTTGAGCGTTAAAAAATATTCAAGTCATGAATTTATTTGAAATCGTAATATTGTAGTTTTAAAAGGCTAAGTAGTTAAGTACTCCAAATTTGTGCTAACTCACTTCGTTACCGTCGTGTTCCGCATTCTCTGTACTGGAGTCCATAATTTTAGTTTGCGTCTTGAACATTCAATTGAGTTTAGAATACATATCCTCCAGTTGCGGCTTGAAGTAGAGCTTGATTTCCGGTCGTTTCGTCTTCATCGTTGGAGTGAGGAGACCGTTTTGGAGTGAGAAGGGATCTGGATGTAAGTAGATGTCTTTCACCTGGAGAAAGTCAACAGTACCAAGTTACAGATTACAGAATTTGAGCACGAGTTTTTAACTACTTTCTACTCTGAACAGGTAACCAACCAAAAAGCCCACGCAAGTACTGACCTGTTCAAAAGACTTGAGTCCAGCTTTCTTTCCAATAGTCGTCATTTCTTTGAGAATCATATCCTTGACTGTGTCATTGTTGCAGAGAACGGAAAGGGTTCCGTCGATATCGTTGTCAATGGCCCATTCTTTCAGAGCTTCAACGTCAGGCACCACAATCGCTATTACGCATGACTGTCAGAAATAGAATGTGAATTAAAGTCAATTTTGAATTTGAATTTATTTAGTTGTTTAATTAGGCTACAACAATCATAAGATCGCTGGTCTCCCCCTAGTAACAACATTGGAATAGATATTTATACTCAAAAATAATATGTTAGTTGGAATAAACAAAATCAATAAATTCTGATCTTTTTAATTACACTATTACGAGTTTTACCTTCAAAGACTCTCCATAAACAAAAATTTGCGAGATAAGAGGACTTCTAAGATAAATGTTTTCAATCTTTTCAGGAGCAATGTATTCTCCTTGAGACAGTTTGAATATGTGTTTCTTTCTGTCAATTATTTTCAGCGTTCCGTTCTGCAATAACGATCAGAATTAGTGTTGTATTACATCATATTCAAATACATGGTGATGGATGCTTTCTGAACTTACCGGTAGCCATTTTCCAATATCTCCAGTATGAAGCCAACCATCTTGGTCCACAGTCTCTCTCGTTCTTTCTGGATCCTTGAAGTATCCCTTAAATACATTGGTTCCTTTCACACAAACTTCACCTGAAATAATTACATTCCATCATTGAATTAACTTGAAGTAAATGAATAGATTATTGATCTAGAAATATTAAATATGGAAATCGTATTGATTACCTTGACCTGCTGATGCGTAATATTGCATTTCAGGTACGTCTACTAACTTGACGCAACTGCACGCGAGTGGTGGGCCTACATGATCTGGATTACAATCCCCTTGAATTGTTAGCGTGCACGGAGCAACACATTCAGTTTGTCCATACCCTTCAACCACCTGAACAAAAAAAGAGGGTTATCTTTAATTTAATTATTAGATAATTGGAGGAAATCCTGGGAATATTTTATTTGGCTTACGACACAACCGAGTGCCGCCCGGATGAAAGTCAGCACATTTCCAGAGAGAGGTGCTGAGCCAACGACAAGAAGCCTCACTCGGCCGCCCATACTATCTTGAACTTTACGGAATACAATTGTATCCCAGATACTATTCGTACGCAGAATTCCTTTTTGCATCTCGGCAGCCTTACTATTCAGAGCCATATTTAATAGTCGTTTCTTTAAAGCTGAACCGTTCACGGAGGCCACGACCTGTAATTAAAATGCAGCGGTGTTTATCAGGTCAGCCTGGAACTCATTTTCTATGAAAGGGTAAAAATCTAAAACAAATCAGTCCTAATTCTAAACGTACCTTGTCATGGATCCGATTGAGCAAACGGGGAACGGCTGGGGTCACAGTCGGTTTGAGGACCTTGAAGTCATCAATTAGCTGTCTTATATCACCTCCGTAGAACCCAACGGAAGCACCCACCATATACATTGCTATCTGTAAATTGGAACACAAGAATATTTAAATAACTACGAAACTGATATTGCAGCAGATAGCTCTTTAGCTAATAAATCATTACCTGACAGCAATGCTCGAGCATGTGAGCAAGAGGGAGGAACGAGATCATGACATCATGTCGATTAGGGCGGTGTTCGCCCAGTTGAAGACAAACTGAGGAAACACAGGCAATCACATTTTCATGGCTTAGCATTACTCCCTTGGGACTCCCTGTGGTTCCTGAGGTGTAGCACACCGTACATATATCATCTGGACCTGGTGGCTGTTCACAGAAAATGCACAAAAATCAATCCTTTCGCTCTTTCTATTAAACCAAAAATCAAATCTCTATGAATAATGAATACGCTTACTTTTTCCCGATGATTACTAAGATTAGCCGCCCCGAGTTTCTCGACTTCTTCCATGCGGAGGAGTTCTATTCCTTGTTTCTTCGCTCGCTGTGCCGTCTCTTTACTAACATCTTTGATATGAACTATACGCTTGAGACATTTTGGAGCCTGCTCCAGTAACAAGATAATTTTAGCATCATCGTCACATATAACCAGGGACATCTCAGCTGAAATCAACAGGGAATTAGCAACATTAATTGGTTATTTAGACTGCTTATATGTTAATTTGTGTTGAAGAAATAGAATAATGGACAAAGAAAGCACGAAGTTGTGTGTTTTACCTTGCTGAATTATAAAAGCACAAGCTTCTGCTCCGAGAGTATCGTAAAGCGGGATGAGGACCATGGAATAGCAGTATAAACCTTGTTCGCATAAAACCCATTCCGGACAATTATGACTGTAGATCCCAACGTATGCGCCGGGTGAAATACCTGGGATTTTATCCAAAAATTATTCTAAACTTCGAAACACTCAATTTTGTTTTAGGTCTCGATTGAAATTTCAAGGAACGCTTCTCACCTAATTCAACTAGGCCACAGCCAAAATTCCGGGCCCTTAGGAGTGCTTCATTGTAATGAACCCACTGATATGGATTGTTACGGTTATCTCTCCAGCCCAGGCACTGCCCATTATCTAATTCAAAACATGTTAATCCTGTTTGAACAACGGCCTTGGAATCATAATTAGATCAATTTGTTAAAGTCAAAATATGCTCCACGTACTGGATTCCTTAGCACCACGCCGAAAGGCTTCATAGACAGTTCGAGCATCTTCATACAGGAAGCGAAGGAACTTCTGATCCTTGGCATCTTTACAGAAACGGGAGGTACGAATCATTTCTGGACCCTGAAACACCAAAACCACATTCATCAACTCTAACAGCATGTGGCAAGAAAAGTAACTCAGATGATTAGGTCCACGATTAGGACTCATGATACCTCGCAAACTAACTATGCTCTCTGTCCTCTGCCTTCTCAATATATCCAGATATGCAATACGATACGAATATTAAAAATACAAATAAAATCTACCACTTGGAATTGGACGTGCGAATTCAGGCTAAACAACTTAGCATGGGTTTATTTTGAAATTTTAGATTCTTGTGATGTAAAACTAATATTGTTCTTCTCTCTCGCGAGAACCTCGATAGACATTTTAGCAGGATAGACGGTATTTACTAGTATGATTTTGGAAATAAATAGTGACATGGAAAGCTTCTATAATTTCCGATTTCCTCTTTCTACTGACTTGCTCAAAAAAATGATGCGAAAAGTACCGAATTCTTGGACAACGTTCAATTTTCAATCCTAAATATGTGCGTATACACTAACAAGAAAATGTGAGTGTGTATTATGTTATATCACAAAACATGCATTTAGCAGCATTCTTATCTCTCGTTTTCATTCGATTCCATTAAACAAATTTTCCATGCAGGTATCAATAAAGCTATCGTTTTGCTCAATAATCAACAGGAGTATTTACAAATACATTTGCAAGCTGTTTTGTCAACTTCGTCAATTTATCGAAACACACGTTCGTAGAAAATCGCAAATTAGTAAACGAAAGGGACAAAATCTTAGCCAAGCACCTATATAGTTATGGTTATTCTCCACAACATGGCAGTTCGATTCAAGGATGTAGTGTAATCTATTTCGATTATAAGGCAGAAGAATTTTTAATAGCAAGAAGAAAATAGTACACTGGAGTAGCATGTAGAATAGAGAATAGGTGATCTGTGATCTGCTACTTATTATAAATCACCTATCTAATTCTAATCGTGCTCCAGAATTTGCATTGCATGTGTGCAAGACCTTTGCATCATGCAATACACATTGCATGGAATGCCAGGCTCTAACTATTTGCTATACCGAGACACTAAAGTTATCTACCATAAAAAAATGTACCGATTTATAGTCCGACTGATTATTTAAATCTAACGGAATCCGGATTGGAGCCGGTAGTTTGAAGCACAGACTACACATTGTGAAGCGGATAGCTTTTGCGCTTTCACTACTTTCACTGAAGAAAGTTTGAATGTAAGAACCAATATTCCGCTGTAACTTTCACTTTTATTCAAGTCCAAGATTCATGTCCGATTTTTTTTCCGTGGCAAAATCATGTCTAGCTTTATTCAAACCGCAGGAATATAAATAAGACTGGTTTCACCGAATTCAGAACAAGATTGGATAACAATACCTACTGAACAAATTCTGTAAAAATTCTAAACGAAGAGCCTTCAAAATGCCTGCCTATTCTTCGGTTTCAACTGAAGCTACTGATTTGCCAAAAAGCTGTGAAGGCACAATGGGAATAATATAATTCAGGGTAAGCGAGCAGTGCCAAGTGTAACTCAGGCCACAGGAGTGGGTACGGGTGCCAAAAGACGAATCCGAGCCAATCCGCCTGTTGATACTCCCAAGGAGACGCCGAGAAGTCAACAGTTTCTTAATACCTAGACACAAATTTTCTAATGTCTAAAGAAATACCTCTAACATTTGTAAACTCTAAGTATCTGCCCCATTCAGCATCAGCCCACAAAATGCTGTTTTTACAAGATCTTTTGTTGTAACTTGTAACTATTATAAGTTGTAAAGAAAGCAATTTTCAACCCACAAACTCCCGTCTACCTCATAAACAAAATTGGAACATTAAAAATTTTACAACTGCTTTAATGTGCTTTCCTGGCCGGGTCTCAAATGAATTTCAACTTTGCTCGGTCGTTCGATGTACCTATATTGGAAATTCTAAATGAGACTAGAACATGAATACCTGGCATAAACATTTTTAGAATTCTAGAGATCCAGCGTTGCTCAAACGGAAAAACTCAGCCTAATCTACCAGGCCGTCAAGCGTGCACATCGGAGCTTAGAGCCATGCATTTGAACAGCCTCATGCTACGCTTTCAACTGAAAATATGTCGCCACATATCAAACTTAATAGCTTCACATCTCATCATAAAAACGGGTTAAAAACTCAAAGGAAGGAAACTACTGTCGTGGGAGTTCAAACTAAAATGTCAGCTGGAACTTATGAATGAGCTGACAGTTGCAACTCCGCCTAGCCTAGCCAATATACGGCTGAGCACGAACCAGTTTAAAAAAAGTCATATAAAAGTCCAAAACCAAGGTAAACTTTAATTGAAGTCCACAAACCTATAAATAACTACCAACTCATTGCCAAAATGGATGAAATGAACCACGCGGTCCGTGACAGAAAGGAGAACGAGTCACAGGATGAAGCCAATCATAGGATTTAACAGACAAGAGTGAAGCTGCGTTAAATTGAATACGTGTTGGATGGCTGGAGATAATCATATAAAGAGAAATTCGAAAAATGTGACTGTGATCTGTGATGAGCTTCTATTCTTGTTTTATATTTGAACGCTTGATAAGACAGAGAGTATTAAAATTAGAACTCTTCTCAGCATGTACAGAAGAGCACACTTCCCGGTGTCTCTACCTTGGCTGCGTCATGGCTCATAGCTACCAACTCCATCATCAGCCTTCTCTACCCGCATTTCGTGGGTCTTGGTCTCCAAACCGACCTGAAACCCGGCATATATGTAACTACGAACTTGGACGAGAACGTCCGGGAAAAGTTTCGTTGGCCTATTTATACTTTATTTCCTAATTTCTAATCCCGCTGCGTTCTCGCCATCTTTCACGCGAGACGCAAACATGTTCATGTTCATTTCTCACTGTTGACTGTTGTGTTGTGATCGACTTAAGTGACACGAAGCTTGCGGTCAAAATTTATTACGCTCTAGTGGGGTAATTTGGGCAAACCGCATACAAAATTTAAAAAGAACTTATCTTTAGATCATACTGAACTGAAGTCATGCAATATGAATAGATTCCAAGTCCAAGAGTATCAACATAATCGATATTTTCAAAATGGGTAAAGCTTTGAGCCTAAAAATGCTATCAATATTAGCGGCCATTGTGCATAGGCGAATCCAATTATTTAATTAGCGATAAATTCAATTAATAATATTTGTATTGTTCCGACTTACCGGTTGAAGGAATGCTTGTTCATCCAAAGGGAACATGGGAGGAGTACCCTTGGGACGCGTGGCGACGTAGTACGTGCCGGCAGCAACAGCACTGGCCAATACCACAGCTCCAGTTGCACCGCCGGGAACCCATTCCAAAACGTCTTCCATTTTCTTCACTGTAAAGAAACAAAGACGCAAAGCAATTAACTAAGATATTCATACGACTTAATTAGGTCGAGTAGCTCCAGACACGAAGCTATAGGCATAAATACCACAAGAGACGGGTTAATCCTTAATACTATAGAATAGACACAGACACACTCTTAAGCCTGATAATGACCGACCACAAAAACGGCAAGACTGTTGACTGTTGATTCCAGTGGAATCATCATTACTACCTAATTAATTCATTTGTGAATTATGCATAAAATGTCTATATAGTTTAATGCGTAGCGCGTCGGTAACCCCACCCAAAGTTTTAGCGTAGAAATGCGTAACTTATTAGTTGTAAACAGCAAATTATATTTGACTGGCTAAAAACTCGGTTTTGGTGAGATTATGAGGAGATAAAGCAGAATTTTGGCATTTTAGTGACAATTTTATCTAGACAAATTGCACACTCTAAAAATATGGTAATCCACGGGTCATGTGGTGTACCTCCCGTACCCAAGCGTGCTATTACTGAAAATTGAAGAACTCTACTTCGATGAAAAAAAGATGCTACACATCTGCACTCTGCACAAAATACGAAATATAGATTGATCCAAAGTTTACAGCTTTCCCACTCGAAATGCCTGCGAAATTGATATTTACAGCTTCAGAGGCTTTGTTTCCAGACACTCGACCCCCTGACACCAATAAACCCCTTGTCAAATTAAGGAATCTGTTGAAACACTCAGCTTCCGACTGTTTAGACACCTAGTATCTAGCAACTATTTAACCCTATGTGTGTTATAAATTAACTAATAATCACAACTCACATCACAACACAAACTAGGACAAACTTCAAAATTTATTACTTATTGTTTCGAAGTAAGAAGTTTCTGGAATTAGAATTGAAATTGGCCTAAAGTACGGACTTCCCGAATATAATCATGAACTACTGACGTCTGCATTATATGTATCTATTTAAGAATGAATCTTTTTGGTGAATTTAAATTTTAGATTGTTTCAATATTATTTAAAGCTAGGGAGCCACTGATAGCTCAAGCTAAAGGCTAGAGTGAAGGGTGAACGCCAGAGTGATAGTTGATTAGGAGCTAGGAATTCAAGTGCGCCGCATACAATTGAACAATAAATAAGAAATTCCAGCGAACTGCTTCGCATTTCTGTAAGCGTCGTCTGTCTCACCGGACACATAAAATATACGGAGGAATTTTATGCTTTAGCTGTGCTGTAACTGGCTCTAGCCCATAGATACGAGCCGGCAAAGCGATGTCTTTAAAATATTTCGATGTATTTTGATGGTGAACTGCATACAGCACCTATGACCTATGATTCCGATTTCTAATAAGATCGCATGGAATGTTCAAAAGGTCCTACGCAGTAAAAGCAGTAAATAAACTATGAGTAAAACCACACCTGAATACACAGAAGTGGACCGGTCGAGGTAAGAATAAATTCCAGTTCTTGGAAAGCCTTGACTTACAAATTCACTTCACAATTTTCTAAACTTACCCACCACTGGTTAAATTCCCATAGGAGAAAGAATGGCTGAAATGAAAGTGTCACGTCAGGAAAATAAAATTCGACTAACAAAAATCTGAATCCGAAAACGCTATTTCAACTTTCAACGTAGCTTCGTATCTCGTATCGTCCAGTTCCAGTCCAGTTCCGAGTTCTTTTGCACAAACACAAATCTATCTCACCCCAGCTCACCAAAAACTTGCAATTAACATAAGTCAACAACAATGCTTCAATTAATTTGTTTTTGTTTACACTAGAATATTCAGTATTCTATTCAGTGACAGAGAGATTGACTTGCTCTCAAATGAAAACTCGAGTTATTTCTGTGCTACTTTGTCAAAATGTTTAAACTTTAACTCTCATGATATTCCAAAGAAACTTCCATTGAACTCTGGACCTGTATTATGATACCTAAGTATTAAATGCGTACATAAATAAATCAGAATGAGCGAGCGTATCAAATAGAACCACGATCTGTCAGCCTGACACGCCAAAGTAGAGAAGAGTATATACGAATCAATCTCCAAACATTCCCCTTCTGGGTCATGGTGGAAGGTTAGCCTTACTCCAATGCTCCCATTAATAATAACTACTAATAACAACATTACTTTGTGTACTTGGATAAAACAGATTGATGAGCGAGAGGGAGTATCTACTTAATACAGAGCAGAGTAAATAACTGGGGCAGGCAGATGCGTCGTGGCGTGGTTCGATCATGTTTCAAATGCATTCATGTATCACACAATCAGTAGACCTGCATATACTTATTGTAGAAATTATTAATGAACTCGAACCATCTGAGACCAGTAAAAATTTAAGTTACACATAGTACTACAACTTGCAACTGCAACTGCAATTGCGGGCAACAATACTAAAAATTGTAACTAGGTATCCAGACGAGAGCAGTATTACCTATTCCCGTGGCTCCTGCTGAAATTGCACTGGAAACCGCCTGGTACTTTCCTTGAATTGAAATGAGCGTGCTCGAATTCGCCATGTCCCAAATTAAATATTTCACACATCACATTAGCGATATTTAAACCTCACAAACAAACACGATGCAATATTTAATATTTGCAATCCTTTAATCACCGTAATCAATTCAACGCTCAATGTCACTAGAACCCAATGAGGAAAATCTAATAAAATTATTCTTGAATTGTAATTTGTAATGGCAACTTGAGAAAATGCTCACTGTTCAAGATACAGAATAACGCATCAAAGAACGTATTTGCACAATAGCAAATAATAATGGCACATGGTACACGTTTCCCTCACGTTCACGTATAAGTTGGCCTGGCCTACCTTACAGGCTACACAGGTATCCACCATGAGGTTTAATTGAGCAATATTAAAACTGTAGTCTAGTAAATGTTAATTTTTTCACAGATCATGAGCCAATAAGAAATAAGGATTTCTGCGTGGCCTGGCCTGATGATTTGTGAATTGTGAGGTAACAACTATTGTACTTATGTACGTGGTGAGGAAAACAATGCAATAAGACAGGCTACAAGACGTTCTACTAGCTTGGGCTTGGGATAGCTATAGCTAACTAGCTAGACGTGGAATTTAATGAGAATGGAAAAAACCGGTCGGTGGTTCACGCTGAATGCCTGATGGAATGAATGACTTCCCTATGCCGCGTTGTTCCGTTGTCGATTGGCAAAAAATTAGCAGACAATACTCAATGCAAAGTGGCGTGGTTTGGCCGCTACCCGCTACCTTATCCCATCCCATGGCTTTGCTGTGAATTGAAAACTTTATATTAAATATTTGTATCTGGCTGGATCAAATTCAACGCTATTGTTTATTACTTCATTAAATCGAGTGTCTGGTATCATTTCAGATTAAATTGAAGTGCTCCAAAATATGCACAAATTCACTGCCCTGGCCTGACCCAATATCGCATTAACAATAGACTGGCCATTTACCTTTGATATCTTTGCTGATAGCACAATATTTACACCACTTAAAGCTAATCAAATCCTCAATTCGATTTGAATTACAAAACAGTAAATAATTAGGTTATTATTTGTAAGACCCCAACCGATAACCCCACTCACCTGTAAGAGTATTAACACTAATTCCACCTGAATAAGGAATTACAGGCAGGATTCACGATGAACGACTCACTTTTTAAAACAATCACAGAATGATAAGGACACTAGTAGACGCCACACGAATCGACGCAAGACTGACCAGAGATATTAAATTTTTACGTCAACGAAGACTATCTAAACTAATAAATCACAGTAATTGAAGTAAAGTTGGTACTAAGCTAAGCAACTCACAATCACAAATGACTAAAACTGGTTAAATTGACACTTTTTGGAAAGAGCATTTCTGTTTCCCATGGACACTACAATTCTGTCCTGACTTCCGACACGAACACAAAGCTAACGAAGTCTTAATTACGCTAAATGAACACCGTACTGTCAGCAAATGAACTTGGTTTACACAAACTGGAGTAGCTAATTCAATAAATACCCACTAAATATTATGATTAGTATGAAATAGTTCTTCCCTATTCATGCATGTTTTAAGTCAAAGCTTTTCCTTCCTCTGTTAAATGGGAAATTGGCTGACACAATATCACTTTGGCATGCTAAATGCAAGAGCTTGGAATTTTGCACTCACACAATTATTGCATATTCTGCTAGTGGTATTCAAGTCTTACTTCACTCCACGACCCACGACAGTCAAGCCAACAGCCGTTCCATTATTTTCACAGGAAAATTGAAAAAAATTCTAATGACCTGTGAATTTCGTCAATTAATTATACACCAAGAAAACCTGCAAACTTGTACGCTGGTCTAATTAAATACTGACACAATCGAATGGAACGGACTCGGAAGTTGTATTTAGTTGGTGAGGTGTAGCATGTAAAAATAAGCCTGCCGGATAGCGTTATTCTATAACATTGAGCCTTGAAATAAGTACCCAGCCACCTAAAATACTTTATTACAACTTTAATTACTCTCTCGTGGTTCTGCACGCCTATATCGGTATAGATCAAAATACAAATTCGGTTTTTTGCCCGGGCTTTGGCCACTAACGTATTGTGTGTAAGTAAAAATTTTACTACGAAGCACAGAATCCGGTACGATAGTGTTTTGTGTTTGTGCTACATCATTTTCAATATTTCAGTTCAGAGCCAGCTCGACTTGTCTAGTTTTCTGATCTCAAGACCGGTTGGGTGTTTGGGGTTAGACTTTTAAGACAAGCTTATCCTTAGGATAATCCATTTCTTACTCTTTTCTTATGAGTTAGTGTTAGTTACGGTCTTAAGATTCGGCTTATACAACTCGGGGTAATGCACGATGAATGAATACACAAAAACCTTTAGCTAGACCAGGGTTAGAGAGCTCGGGCTATGAGAGAATGAACGAAACAACATGAACATTTTGAACATCCGATGCCTCGTCAGACCAACCACCTGGCCGTGGACCCTCATGTGCAAAAAATCAGATGCAGGAAACCCGAATGCTTACGTAATTGCCGTAGTATACGTAGCTTTTTATGTGAGTACGTGGCGTTGTTCGATGCCCATGCCCTGTGCCGCTGCCGCTTCTACTACGTTGTACAATATTTAACAATATCCCAACGAGTCATCCGATCTTGTGAGAAGATCAGTGGGCAGAACCCTACCCGAATCCCACGTGAACTACCACAGGAACAATAACGACTGGAAAGCGGGAGCGGGATTGAGATGAGAAGTAACCCACGCCACAATTTAAGAGCCTATAAAACGAGGTCGAGTGAGACCGTGGGGAAATAACGAAGTATTTCGGTGTTTAGAATTGAAAATCGGCATAGCTAGATATTTAATTCCACTGCGGCATTACTGTCAGCACAGGTCAATAAAGACCATGGACTAGAACTAGGTATGCTGTATGCTTGATCCTGAATTAATGATGATCAGATTCAGGGCGCACCTCAGAACTTTCGAACGCATTTTCCTTTCTTGATTTTGATGCTTTTGTTCTTACGAGCTGGACCTTACGCAACAATTCTAGAAGCAGGCGGTATAAGATTGTGGTTAGCCGAAACAATGATTCTACTTAAAATACTCTCATGATTTGCAGCTGCGGTAATTATCATGCACAATGTGTCTGCACAAAAAACGGCCAGCATGCAATAAAAAATAAATTAAAATATTCACAAGCTTAGGAATAAAATCAGTTAATAAAACGCCTTGTTTTTACTGGGAGTTCAACGCTGACCCATAAATTCTTCTGTCTACGAGTAATGTGTGAAATCGTTTACATTACTGGTCAAAGATTTACAAAAAGCATATATTACTGTTTCTATCATAAAGGTTTTACTGCTTCACGCCTGTTCCTGTTAGGTTAGATCACACAGTTGTAAAGTGTAGGTTTAGTAAGTAACAGTAAGGTAACTTTACTAATAACGCGGACATGCGCTTGCGGGACAGATTATTTATGTGTGGTTAATAAAACAATGCATTAAAAAGTAATAGACATATCCCACTACACATTACACATCGATCCCGCGTGTCTCAATCAATAGAAATTCCAAATTATGAAATATCAATTCGTATTTCGTATTTATAGCAACAACCGCAACCGTGAGTGAATTGCATAATATTGCATAACCGAACTAGAGTCGGACTATCTTTTCTCTGTATTGATTATTGGTCGCTCCACACGGTCTTTTGTACATGCTGCTTGGCTAAAAGTGAGTGTAAAACATAGACGACTATTGTCCTCGCACAACGCTCAATTCGGATAATAATAATACATCCAATATCAATATCGGATCGGAGATAAACCCGGTCAGACAAAAATAGAAAAAAACAAGAATAATAGACTTGGTATCATTGATCTATGTACAATCGCTAAAGATACCTCTTGCTGCTTTTCATAAATATTTCGGTTCAATGGCAACTGGCAATTATGCTAATGCTGCTGATACTAGATACAAGCTACAAGCTGCAAGCCTACGCCTGACCTTTAATCGAAGCTAGTTCAGTAATAAATTCAACTCCGAGCATTTATTTTGGCGAAATCGAAGTTTAATGAGCAAGCAGAATCGATGACTCTCAGCTTCTCATCTTCCGTTCCGCTAATCTGAAAACCAGGTTGGGTTAAGATTAAACACACATCTCTCAATGTTATGAAATGCATTAACCCGATTGAGGTCAGAAAAATAAAATCTTGTAAAAATATTCAATCTCTGCAAACCAGCTTCCCAATCAACTCATCGGTCATCACATTAAAATTTGAGGTGACAGAGGTCACGTGAAACGCAAGATTAATGCTTATGGTCTTCTTTCTGCAGATTGAGGAGGCAACTAGAACTTCTTAAGCAATTCACTAAATCTTCATCACCAGTTCATAATGCCTATTTTAAATAGCAACACGCCCTAAACTGCCAATCCTTTACCCTATCTTTACCCTTCTATGCCAATGTCTGTTTACTTATTTATGGATTCTGTGCAAATATTCTTCTCTAAAATAGATTTAGTGGTTGACTGTTGACTTGAGCCTTGCTATAATTTCTGAGACACAAACTTCTTAAAAATAGCCAACTCAAATAGTCATGCAAAAACTGCACAACTCGTAATTACTAATTAATATTAATAGTAGCGTAATAATTATAAGTAGTTAATAAGTAATTAGTAGTACAATCAGTACGTCAAGTCTATAAGTGTACCGTACACCCGATCCGAGATTAACATTTAGCATTAGCTTAACATGTTTATCAAATTCAAGTGTTTCGGATCGGACACGATTATGGATTATAGCTTACTAGCTTACTGAAAACTTTCCCAGTACAAAGTACAATTGCATTTTTCTAGTGGTACGATTTAGAAATACAACATACCTACATACATGGCCGTGGCCGGTACATGATGTTTTTTTGGGTTAGGTTGGGTTGGGCTTTTGGTTAAGTACTTAATTTATAGAAAAATTAGCCTCCTTAAATTCTAGGTAACTTAACTTAAAGTTAGGTATTCTCTGTCCGTACACGTATGACGTATATGAATTATGAAATGAATATCGTAAAATCAATAATTATGAATAATTAGATTACATTATCCTTTCCTTACCTTGTGGTTATGGCTAGGGTTCACCTTTCACCTCTGCAGCTGAAACTGTACTGATCCCCGTTGTGGGACTTGAGTGAGACCGGAACGTAATTATTAGTGAACGCTTCACACGTTGCTCATGGTTGAGTTTAAAACATTAACTTTTTACTTCGATTCGAACAATTAAAATTTCCTAGCAGCAGCTATAGTTCAATCGGCGCAGCGTGGACCTCAGTGTTCAAATTCTATCGCAAATCCCGGGTTTCTCGCGCCTCTTCTTTATCTCAC
>VNWX01001310.1:0-15652 GCA_009869905.1 Ceratophysella communis
ATTCGAGAGAGACTGAAATAGAGTAAATTCCTTTCGAGTGTTCATTAGAATATTAGACATTAGAATGATATAATTACGAGTTCAGAAGAATACAGAAGGTAGTGTACCAATACCTTACATACTCCAGATAATATGGTTGCGCGACAATAGAATGGAATCATCGCTCTTTTAAATCTAAGTTCAATCCAACTTGGGAGCTTAAATGAAGCAGTGAGTGGAGCTGGAAAAGTGCTAGAGATCATTACAAACTAGAATAAAATTATCGCTTCAGGTATAAAGTGCTTAGCAGATTTCCAAGAAATTTTCTCTGCAACATTGTACTGTTGAGTTGAGCCATGTTGGCGTGCTACTGGTGATTAGAGGTGGGAGAATTGAGAGTTGTTATAATTTATTTTTATTAGAAATCACGCCATTTTAAGAGCGAAATACGGGCTTAGAATTTTATTTGTTAAGCTTGTTTTACATCAACCTCATCATTAACTGTTGGAGCTGTTGGAAAGTCCAGGGCTTGATTTTATTTATAGAAACTTCATTTACGTATAACTATGTCGCATATCGGATGCCATGCTTGCAAGATAATTTCACTTCCTACGACATATGGCATGCTGAGAGTACTTGAGTGAATAATTCGTAACCGAGAATTCACCAAAGCTGGAGCGGAGCTGGAAATGAGAACCAGCTTAGTAATTGAGTCGAATTTCTAAATGCGAATTTTCCATAATCCCTGATTATCTGGCATTAATAACTTTCGCTTAATGATGTAACATGTAACACTAATTAAGAGGATCTACCTAATAAGCTGATCCATAGCAATTTGCACTTCATTAATTGCGTGCTGCCTGTACTTATTGGGATTATGAACTATAATTTGCAGAGTACCAAGCCCCTGCATCAAGTCACCCAAGAGAAAGCAGGTCCGAAATACTTTGGCTTCTAACCTTCGCCCTCAAACAACTCCTGGCCCTGCCACATCAGGGGCATCAACAGCAACCCACTTCACGCCGTACCCTATTCTGAGCCCCGTTCGCTCAGCCCCAGGTCTCTACTGGACCTTTTCACCGAAGCTCTCTCATGTGGATGACACTAAGCGAGAACGACCGCGGATCAACGTGGGGTCGGACTTCCAAGTGACGGAGTTGCCCAGTGCACGAGGGAGAAAACGCAAGTGGGAAAGTCTGGTGGATGAGGAGAACTTGGACGGGAATGACAGTAGTCGTGATGAAGAAAGTTTGGTGATGAGAGAAGATCACTTGTGGGATCCGACAGTTCTCAATCATTGCACAGTCGAAGAAGGTATGTAGGCCAGACCATCGTTTCGTCAATCACTTCCACATGTGCTCACAGTGGGACACGTGGGAGATCAGGATTTGGGTTAATGACTTTCTCCGAACATGAGCCACAGGGAATGTTTGCAATTGCGGATGTATCTGTCTTTGAAGTTATCAAACAACATCTTCAAACCTAAACAGGGGAATTAAATTTGCCTAAAGAGATTAATTTACAATTTCTTTGAAATTGTTGATCGGTTCAGAAAATATAGGAGTTTACCTAACCAATTCAGGCATAAGCCATGATTGACTAGCCTGCATTTGTAATTGAAATTTTTATGCCAGGTAAATGATTAGTTCTACTTGTAAATACTATAAGAAATGGATTCGTCTTTGATTTTTCATACTAAATATATAAATAAGCATATGAGGCGAGATGAAAGAAAATGCTTTCATGAGTGAAAGGCTACTTTCACTAGTTAACTTTCACCTTTGCCTTAAGCCGTTGCTCGCGTGATGAAGGTTGGCACAACGCCAATTCCAGAATACTGGTCTTAAGAAATTACTACATTTAAAGGCCTGGAACTATATAAGGTATCTGATCGTTTGCTTTAAGACGCTTTACGTTCATCTTGATGCAGGTGCACACCAGTTTTAGTTCCGCTGTAGTTATATTGCAAATTTAATAAGCCTAAGGCTTCAGCGTAGAGTTTTTAATGCCAAACTGTAAAAGTCACGTCTGTACCCCAGACCAGGCCAAGCCAAGGGTATATTAAATCGTTATCTTTCCCAATTCCGGCTTGCCTTTCGAAGAGTAAGAAACTAGCGAGGCCGTAGGTTATGTATGAGTAAGTCCAATATCGCATGACATGTCGTACGCCGTTTCTTAAGATTGGATTGATAATAGTTTCAGGTTACAGGGTCTGAATGAGTATGAACCAGGGCAATTCTAGTTTCGCGTATTCTGGCAAAATTTGCATACCTACATTTCATTCATGACAAAGTTTCAATAGGTAACGCTGAACTTGCTAATAAATTTTCACAATTTGAGCTGAGATTAGTTGATTTCATGCGTGCATAATAGTTGAAAGCATTAATTTGACCAGCTAGGTTGCAGATATGAGACTGACGTCCGCAAATATGACCTTGTTGTTCACTAAATAGGGTCATCGTTTATTTAGGCGTGAATTTGAAAGACGATAATGACTCTTCGAAAAAGTAAATATATCTAAATGTACGTTCTCCCAGGTTGCGTGGCGTGTTTATTTATTAGCTCTTGGCAGATAGTATTAAGTTTTATTTGCCTTATCAAATAAAACTGTATATTTACATATTCTGTTACTGGTATAACAAAAGGAAACTTTTTGATTTTTTCAGTTGATAAATACCTGGAGTTCGCGTGCTGCTCGGCTGTGCCTGGTGGTGGGAGAAATAAGGAATATGCCCTTCATCTTTTGAGCCTGTGTAACGGTGATATCAACGTGAGTGCTTTTTACTCAACCTGATGCTATTTTATTCTATTATAAGTGACATGAATAACAGAATGAAAAGCACGACGGAAAAGCGTGTTTTTCCCTATCCTCTTCACGGCATTATTATTTAAACTGGCAATCAGCCAAAATAACAGTTGAGATTCTAATATGCGGAGGAAATGGATTGATTCAATAAAAATGATTTGATGGGAGCAACTGTTTGCTCTTTTCGCGTTTGAATTATTTAGGAAACCACGTTCTGGTTTCTAGCTTTTATGGATTACTTACGTACATATATGCTCTCAATCTGTTAAACTGTTATGTCTGTAATGAACGTTGCGGGGCATATAATTCTGTTATTGTCCGCCAGGAGACAAAAACAAGCTGTCGTCTCGTATTATGGATTAAAGTCTTTTTACTACGCCTGATTGATAGCCGTTAACTGGTGCCAAATTCAGGGATTTTTTTCGGTTGCGTACTCCCAGCGTCTAATGAATGCTTTTTTGAAATGTCACAGTCGGCGATAATACTGCTAATGAACCGTGAGCCTGTCCTTCCGGCGGTTCTTACCCAGTACAAATACCCGGAGAAGGAGAAATGGTCTCGTGAGGAAATTCTCATCTTTCAAGATGCCCTTTTGAAGCACGGCAAGGACTTTGTTCAAGTTGCCAAAGAGATTCAGAGTAAGCGGAGTGAGGACTGTGTCATTTTCTACCAACTCTGGAAAAAAGTCTGCTCGGCCGAGTATGATAAAATCCGAAATGTCTGGAAGAAGCGTGATGCTACTTTCACCCTGGATTTATTAAAAAATGTTCCACCGCCCACAACATGCCCGAACCCAAGACCACATCCCAATATCAGCCAACAATTGGATTTTGCAGATAGTAAAAATGACGTATGTCGGATACCGACACAAATTCCTCTACAGCACGGAATGCGGCTCTAATTCCCTTTTTTTAATTCCTTCCAGGCGTCCGTGCTCAAGAGTTCGGATTCTCCAAGCCCGAGCACGTCTATGATTGAAGTTGTCAATTCCTTATCTCTCCAGAGTCACGAAGAGTTTCCATGCAAAGTCTGTGGAAAGTAAGTGCTTGTTAATTTTCACTTTCTTCAGAAGCTTAAAAAATAATGATTAAAAATTAACAAGTTCGAGTAATTGAATGAATATGGTCATTATGTATGGATTACTATATTTTATTTTATTTTTTGTTACTGTGTATTAGCAATGATATGCCGGACTTTTGATTTGCTCATTCATAAAAAACATTGCTGTATCGCTCGAATCCACTCATTCATTGCATTCAATACTTTCCGTTTATTTGTAAAAAGAAGGTAAATTAACTTTTTTATGAAACCATTTTATCTGTTTGTATTCGTGTGGTTTTGTTTTTCTGGTTTCGTTTGCAATTTGCATTTTGAGATTTCGTTTCTAAATCTATGAGTGTTGTTTTATTATTGGTGGACCATTTCAGGTTGAGCATGAAATGGGTTTTCGCGGAGAGTTATGTGGTAGAAGTAAAAGACAATAGACGCTTAGATCCCTGTCCAAATAGACGTTGCGTTGTTTGTATTTATTTCCCTTGGAACTTGATCACCAAAGAATCAGAGACCAGGGCCGTGCTAGATTTCTGCTAGATTTCCATTCCACCGTGAATGAGGGCCTCCTCTTCGTTTATAGTTTTTGGCATGACTTGTCTGACAATTTTTTCCTCGGGTTGTATGTCTCCCAAAAGAAAATATACATTCGAGACAGACGTTGTTGGGCTTTAGTTCGTTCTCCTTTTTGTGCTTTCAAATCTTTGTTGAGAAATACTGAACTCAGCTCATCAGCCCAAAGAACAAAAAGAAATGAACGGTTGACTTGAGCTGAAGCATAGACTCTTCTAGCAAATGCCATCGTTTTCCCCCGTCGCCTAATTCTTTGGCAATTTTTCTAATTACTGTTTTGTTCTATTTCTCGTGTTTTTCTTCAGGGTTTTCAATAAGGTCAAGAGTCGAAGTGCTCACATGAAGTCTCATCGCCCACCAGATCCGCCGTCAGAAGGAACTCAAATTTTGCCTTTTCAAAAGAAGAATGCTCCAAAATTCGCATCCAAGGCACCCTCAAACCCTGTTATGAAACCGAAGGTGTTACCTTTGAACAATAACAACTTGAATACTCCAAACAAATCTCTCATTCCAGCATTGAACACAGGCACAGCCGAAACCTCAGCAAACTCAGCTTGTGCTTGACACCGAAACAGCGGCGGGTCGAAGTAATGCGAATCGCGACACTTGATGGTGGGTTTTCTTCCTGGATGGAAAAGTTCATAAGAATATTCAGCTGCTGCTTGGACAAGACACGACGCCATGCTCCGTCTGGGAATAGAATACTTTGACTAAATCCATGTTGTATATTTCCTAGTACCTATGCCACACATTTTATATATGAAACATCATTAATTTTGATAATTCCTGGAACGCTAGATGAGAGGAGCACTTAAGTGTGCATTTAATGACTTCAACTCCAAAACTCACACTTACTAGATTCCCTCCTTAGAATTTTAACAAGTGGTGACCTGATGAA
Source organism: Ceratophysella communis (assembly GCA_009869905.1). NCBI lineage: Eukaryota > Metazoa > Arthropoda > Collembola > Poduromorpha > Hypogastruridae > Ceratophysella > Ceratophysella communis. The sequence continues at coordinate 5,307 of VNWX01001310.1, forward strand.
AGATTGCTCTTAAATTATCTATTCCCTTTGTCCTAACTCAGGACTCTTGCACGACTCTCGGTGTAATTTCAAAGATTAACCTAATTTCCACTAAGCGTTAGGAGCAAATTTTTGATCTCAGAAATCCATTTCCCAGTGCTGCTAGCTGCCCTGCTTTTGCCACAACGGAAACGTTCTACTCCAATTAAAGCCAGTGTGAGTGCTATGTAAACGACTCATTTCTTTTGATGAATTCAGTGTGCAGGAGTGAGTACGAATATCTAAATGAACAAAGCGGCTCTAATGTTTTGAAGCCATGTGTTTATAAATAGAGTAATTAGTGAATTACTGCATCTCTGCTATTTTTAGTCATAGACAGCTCTTACTAAATAGTTTAGCTCGGCCTTTTCGTGCCAACAATTTTAACGTGTGTAAATGGTGACGAGGATAAGAAACTTCTTGACTAGCCTGTAGTCTTTAATTACTAAAATATATTTATTTCCATTTTTGTTCCAATACGCTAACTTAAATACCTAGCGGACTTAATGTTACACGTACCTATCTCTGCTCTACTTAACTACAATTACAAGTATATGCCCTCATAGTTCATAAATACTTGCATTTATCCCCTAGTGTCATGTCATTCTTACAAATATTCTAGTGATTCCCTTGGCATTTAACTTGTTGGAACGAAAATAAGACTTTCTGGTCCAATAGAAGGAAAAGACAATCGTACATCCTATTCAACTTAATTCTCTATTTTGTGTGTGCAATAATAACTGTATGAAACTATATTTCCGAGAGATTGAATGAGTCTAATGTGTCCTAATGTACTCCTAGAAAGTCACGAGTAGACAACAATAGAGAAGGTATATTATATGAACCCCATAGCTAAATTCACGATAATTTATTGTTGTAAATTGAATTTATCCTAGAGTAAAAAATACAATTAGTCTCATGTTCGTAGTTATCGCCTTCCTGCTATGGCGTGGCAGGATAATTCTCAAATATGAATTGAAACTCCTAATCTCAAAATCCAAATGTAATCAACATCCAATTATACGCTGTAAATATTACACTAAAATACATATAAAACGAAAATAGTTGAAGAGCTTAATGTATGTACAAATTCATGTTAATAGTTATTTGGCCAAACTACACATTTCGGCTGTAAGCGTGGATGAAATAATTTTGTGAGATGACGCATTACATGAACACAGTTTCAATTCACTAATGTTTTGAGTGCTTTAAAGGTATGCGTGATGTTAGTTGAGGTAAAAGCGACAGTGATTTAAACTCTACTTAATTTTACGCAGGTCAATTCCTGGAATCTAGCTTTACTCTGAAAAATATAAAAATATATAAAATCCATAATATTATATTCAACTAGCTCGTAGCACCTTGATCTATTGAGAATAAATTGTATCTTCTCTCCTGAAGGAATTTAAAACTACGAATTGAAAGTTTCAGCATTTGATTTGTAGGATTAAAAACAAATTTTATTTAGCATAGTTTCTCACAGATTTTCAAGTATGGGACAGAAGCCTCCTTTCATAATTTGACACGTTGAGTATGTAGTAGGTCCCTGTAGTCCCGCGTTAGTCCTGCTCATCAACACGAAGAAGATTGAGTCCATCCAATTTCTTCAGATGAACGATTTTCCGTCCTACTTCTCTTTGCCAATCATCCACCGTGTTTCCAACGCCAATGAAGCGCTCGTTCAAAGGGTTTCCTGGAAACAGAAATGGAAACAAACTTGGAAGCATGCTAGACTACTATCTTTCATTTCCACCAAAACTTTCTCTTACCAATGAGAATAAGCTCTTCCAGTTTGGGAAGTTCATTGAGCCGAGCAACTTCACCCCATTCACGAACCTAGTCGGCATTGAAATGAGACAGAATAAGATGTCTACTATAAGACTAATTTAATGTAGAGCAACTATTTGGAGCTTTCTAGACGCTAATGCTCACCCAGTTATTGGCCAGATAGAGAACTCGAAGCTTCTTACAGGACAAAACCCCCTTAGTTGGCTTTTCAATTTGATTGTAAGACGCCCAAATTTCCTCCAAAGTATCCGCACAGGCTTCCTATGTACTCAGAAGGATTTGGGATTAGTGCAAATGAAACTACTAGTCTGTACTTTGATAGTTTACTCTCTCTAACTGCAGTTCTTTTGTTTTTCCTCTGAAATGCTCAAACTTACAACTCCCTGCAAACTCTTGAGAAAGTTCCGTCCGACAGAAAGGATCTTGAGGCACTTGAGAGAGTTCAAGTTGCTCAATCTCTCAATCATGTTCGTCGACAAAGACAGTTTACCTAAAAGGATGAAGCCAATATTAACAACTCTCCGGATGAAACAGCTAGCGCTATCCAAGAATCCAGTTTCTAACTTTTTTTGCTATAATTTACTTGTAGTGTGTAGAGTAGGAAATAATGAAATTAAGATCGTTTTAATTGGCAACCTACTCGCATTTGAGAAAGAGTGAAGTCGAACCATCCATTTTTTCGATCGGAGGAAGACAGCCATTAAATTTCACTTCAAGTACCTCGCCAATCTTCCGTCCGTCCTTACCTTCTTTGTCTTCCCACATTTTCACGGCTTCTTTCAAAGAAATTTTCTTTTGAGGTTGAGCTAAAGCCTATTAAAAAGATATTCATCAATACGTAATCTCCAATAGGCATTAATTTTGTATGAAACACTGGCTGAAAATATTGTTTTCGAGTGATGCACAATTCAAGTCTTAATGTAGTCAAGGTTTCAAGCTTACCATTTTGCTGATCTCCTTTTCCCAAAACTTTGGTCAAAGATCTACAATTATTTCTCTAAGAAGAGTTACCGAAGAGTAACTTTCCGAAATGCAGAAGTTTATAAACGAATTCTAACCGGAAGAACACTCGGTTTAGTCTAAATTGTGAATTCCGATTTGAAATTCCTCTCACCGGAATCTATTGATCAAACTTTTCACGTACAGTTGGTCCTTTGCTGCCATGGCAACCATGCTAATGTTCAATTTGCAGTTTTACTTAAATACCAAGACTTAATTGCGAAGAAATATATTATGTACTTCCGTAAAATATTCGATCTTAAGAGCAGTAGATTTATCAGTCTTCCTGCTATTTAGGTGTAGCTAAACATCATGTATTTAAGCGTAGTCTGTTGTTTCCGCTTTCACTACGCTAGTCGAATGCAATGTCTCAGATTGAAAATTTTCACAACGCCAAAGAGTACTCAAAATACCGTGGTATTTATCAGCAAATATGCAAAACGAGTATCAAAAGAGTAGTCAGAATTTAAATTATTAAAATAAGCAGCAAAGAAACAGCTGTAGAGCTCCTAGTCGAGTACAAAAACGCACTCCGACTCCGAGCCGAGATAGTTTAAAATTTTTTATCAATCCATAATCCCAACGTTTCTTTCGAGTTTATTTATTTTACATTTGATTTCATATTTCAATCCAATTATTTTACGTGAATTCTAACGACAGGTTCAGTTCAACCAATTGTTTCTAATTTTATGCTAATTTATAAGTCACATGCTAATCTTAAGTGGAATCAGATTTCTTGAACGTTTCCTGGAGCTCTTCAGGCGTCATCTCACAGTACTGAAACCCCAAATGAAATACATTTTATAACCTCTGCTTGAACATAATAATTGAAATCAAGTAAATCATCATCTTACTGCTTCTATCTTATTAACATGAACTTCGAGAATAACATGTTGAAATTCACAGACTCGTACAAACATCTCCCGAGACTCTAGTTTTCCAGACAAGTCCCATAATGTAAGGATTGGATATTAAGTTTTAATACTATATATTTATACTATATCTATATTACTATATTTTCTTAGAAAATTATATAAAATCTTACCGTGTGCCCATCCATGAATATCAGACTGCAGCTCGTCGTAGAATACAAAAGTCGGTCCAAGCATATTCATCCACATCGAGGGTTTCACGGACGGAAAGTATTTGAAAATTTGCTTTTCAAAAACTTTTACATTCATTTCCATTGATTCGTCAACCTATGTTTCCTCAATTTACAAGTTTCAGGCTCAATTGATTGTTCTGGAATGTTCTCTTTAAAATGTACTTTTAAACTTACGGCACCAATTCCATTCAAGAAACACGTCGACTGGCACTGAAAGTACTAAGAAATTATGGTAATTCAAGTAGTATGTTTCCATATTAAATATTTCAAAAGGGATATAACATTTTGAATTACTTCCGTTGTGTTGATTAGTTTGCCCATACATGTCTTCGTAGCCTCGGGCTTATCAATGGAACCAACGATATCAGCGATTATCCATGGCAATGGCTGTCCATGACAACATCCCGGCATCGCACGATGCCCGTCGTAATAGCAAGATGGCACAATATTTGTGTAGTCAAACTGTATCAGATGTGATTGTGCTATAACGGGGCTAATTTAAGAGTTATATAACTGAAGCTAATTAACGCGTGTAAATCTTACTTTCACTTCTGCCATAGCACTAAAATCGTTCTCCTTTGGCATTCCATTTGTACATAGAAACTTCACAGCGTCTTTCCAGCATTTCTGAAAAGCGAAGGGTGTGTAGCAAGGTAACTTAGGATGCTTCTTAATCTTCCAACATTTCAAATGCTTTTTCATAATTATTTTCAGTTTTTCTCTAGAACTCGTTGAAATTCCAACAGATAGATAGTCATGGAATTTTTCAGGATCGACGTTTCCGTCGGAGCTAATCTAAAATTCCATTAGGTTATCAATAATTCAGAAATAATATAGCATAGGTAGGTACGGTAGTACTTGATGATATATGTAGTTTAAAAAATTCCTGAGATCATACCACTCCTAATTTTTTCAGCTGACACGTGTAAGCACACCACTGCAAAACATGAGATTGATTTTTTAAATTGACAAGCAAAGCTCTAAATTTATGTTGGTGTTGTAGTGATCTATTTATCAGGAAGCTTACAAGCGGAGCTGAATTCAGGGTTCCGTTAGACTTTGTCTTTGTAGAAATCGCACAATTGCCAGTTACTTCGGGTTTAACCACGTTGATCATTGGAAGAACTTTCCCTCTGCAACAAATGGCTCCCGTTTCTCGGTTTTGATAAAACAGTCGTTCTGGATCGTAGATGCAATAGTCTTCATCGGGATCAAAGTCCTCATTGTTAAACTGGTCAGATGAATCACTGCCTGAATTTTCATTTTCTTCGGCTTTTGCCAGAGCGGCAATTATCAGAAAGATAGCTAGTATTAATTTCAACATATTGCTAAACCAAAATGTAGCCGGAGAAGGTCTATATAAATTTAATTTATTAATTACGATGTAAGCTTTCAAATTCTTTCGTCTGATTTGAAAACAGGATAACCCGATACTGAATAATGTTCACTAGAAGATTCAAGCATGATTTTGCCGCATGGTAAAAATGAAACGCCCTCATTTGTCCTTGCGTGCTATAAAATTACAATAATAGGAAGCTTGGGTTTATTGAAAAATTCAATAATTAGCGTGGGACACACGAAAGTCAACGCGCTTGATCTCTCTGTCAAATTTTTTTAACTCTGCTTAAGTACGTTGAAAAGCATAACAAAACCAGTTTTCTACAGTTGAACAGGTCATTCTATTTAGAAACATGTCACGATGAGAATATTCCATTTTCGAAGTACATCTTCCCTGGTCCTAATCTAATAAACTCAACTCACTCTCAGCGTTATGAAAGAGCTAGGTACTACATTTAGTAATGTCCGAATTCCACTGATTTTCTTAACGAAATACGTTATCGGCCATTTAAATTTAGCTGTATGACAACAAGCGTAAACCATATTAGAGGACTGCAAGACAGCAAATCTCATGACAACAAGCACACGCCGTAACGAAAGACTTTGTTTGAATCCAACAAAATTTACACGGTCAAGTTTGAAAATTTCTCTCTCATTACCCAAATTTTTTTTTGAAGAGTCAACACGCTATTCTAGCATCTCTGCAAAAAAAATTCCGATCGTTTTTAACGAATCAGCGTCTATTTAAGGATTAAATCTATTCTACGAATCTAGTCATCAAGAACTGATGCAACTAGCCGCGTCAAGAGAAATGAATCGAAAGCGGAAGCAAGGCAACGAAACCCAAGCTCCCTTTCCGAAATTTTACTCAAGACAACCCCCACCCTTAGGGCCCCAAGGAGTCTCGTCCAAGTCATCGCGTGATCTCAATGGAAGAATGGAACGAGGACGTGAGGAGCAACTTCCGCCATTCTACGGCCGTCGTGATGCTGTCCAGCAAAACGCACCCCCTGTAGCCGAGTCGTCCTCATCGACGTCACAGATCTCGTCTAAAGCAAGTCTTTCAGGATATCCACGCCGCGTTGCCGAGTCTTCTTCGTCTACTTCTCAATTCTCGTCTTACTTTCCAGACAAGAATGCAAATGTTCGAGTTCAAGATCGTGCTGTACCAGCTTTTGAGATTCGTGGAACTCAAGGACGCGGTTTCCGACTTCCGGATGTCAATGCCTTTGACCTACGAGAACGAGACGCGCCAGCACGAGGAAACCAGTCTCAAATGACTCTTGGCAACGCTTCGCGGCTTCCAGCTAAGGCGTTTCTTCCGGACATCAACGAATTTGATAGCCGAGTCCGAAAGACACCGCAACGAGTGAACCTGCCTCAGAAAACTCAAGGAAGCAGTTCGGGACTTCCAACAAAAACTTATATGCCCGACAAGAATAATCATGAACGATTCCAGGATCTTGGCACTCAAGGACCAGAGCGTGACAAACGTCCAGGTCAAGCTTCACGACTCGCCGCATGCTTTACCGGAAGCGATGTAAAGGACGGAACACGAGATCGCGCTTCGTATGGCCGCAACCAGCGCCAATTCGTAGGAGACTCTTCAACTCGAATCGCAAAACGTACGTCATCTTCAACATACTTTCCGGATGCCGGCCAAGCAAATCAAACAGGGCTATTCACTGCGGCGGGAGACTTCGGCTTCGAAGAAGAGCACCAACGTGACCGACAACGGTCAACAACTACAACAACGACCGCTGGAAACAAACGCGAGCGAATTCTCGCCCCTCCACCTCTGTTTATGGACGCTCCACCTGCAAATTCTGCAGTAATTACCTCAAGAAGCGGCGAAATTCTCCGCGTACCGTCATCGATCGTAATCTCTGATACCTTACGAAAACTCCTGGAAATGACACCACAGTCCAAAAAAAGACCACCTGCGGAAAACACTGAGGACTCACGCAAGGACCGAGGTCGTGATTTGGCGGTCGACCATTTTCAGGGTGCTCCTGTGGACAATCAAACAAGGCGACAGAAACGCGATAAACCGGTGAGTTACTCCACCGCTTTACTCTTGCTGCTGGTGTTGAAAATAAAGACGCTAAATTACTGAATTCTTAATTTTAGGTGGATAATACGGAGAACTTACGAATGGATCGATCTCGTCGCACTGCGTTGGAGCATCGGCCGGACATTACTATGGACGCCCGAGCACGGCGATCGAAACGACAGGAACCGCTGGATGACACGGAAGATTCACGCAATGACAGAGCTCGTCACTTGACGTTGGAGTACCGTCTGGACTCACCTGTTGACACTCGAAAACGACGAGATCCAGCGAGGGACCACGCGGAGGACTCACGCAAAGACAGAGCTCGTCACATGGCGTCGGAGCATCATATAGACATTCCTGCGGACACTCAAGCTCGTCGATCGAAACGCGAAAAACCGGCGGATAAAACGGACGACTCACGCAAAGATAGATATCGTCACGGGATGTTGGAACACTGTCCAGACTTCCCTGTTGATGATCAAGGACGACGATCAAAAGCAGATCACCCGGTGGACTTTAAGAAAGACTCTCGCAAGGAACGAGATCGTAACATGGCTTCGACTCGAGCACGGCGATCCAAACGAGAGGAAACGCTGAATGATGCGGAAACTTCAGGCGAGGGCAGAGCTGGTCAGAAGGCTTTGGAGCACCGTCCAGACTTTCCAGTGGACACTGGAGAACGACGACGATCAAAAAGAGAGGAACCTGTGGATAAAGGTGAAGACTCACGCAAGGACCGAGGTCGTCACATGGCGTTCGAGCATCTTGAAGACGCTCCTGTGGACACTCAAAGCCGACGAGAGAAGCGCGAAAAACCGGTGGATAATACGAAGAGCTCACGCAAGGACCGAGCTTGCAACGTAACGTTGGACCACTGCCGGGACTCTCTTGTGAACGCTCGAGCTCGACAATTGAAACGAGAGCAACCGGTGGACAATAAGGAAAATTTACGCGACGATCGAGCTGTTGACATGACGTTGGAGCATCTTCAGGAATCTCCGATGGAAATTCGAACACGACGACGATCGAAACGAGAAGAGCCGGTAGATAAAACAGAGAACTCACACAACGACCAAATTCGTCACATAATAGCTTCGGAGGCTATTCTGGAACCTCCTTTGGAAAACAGAACACGGCGAAATCCAGCGGGTGACAATACAGACAATTCGCTCAAGGATCGAACTCGCCCCACCGCGTTGGACCAACATTACCCGGACACTTCTCTGGACACTCGAGCACGCCGATCGAAACGAGAGCATCAGTTGGATGAGACGGAAGACTCAGGCAAGGATCGAACTCGCCACATAGCTTTAGAACAACAGTCGAAAATTTCTCCAGAAACCCAAGCACACCGACGACGGAAAGATGATCAACAGGCGGACACAGAAATGGTCCACGAGAGGAAAAGGAACTCACATCGAGCTAGTCACAAGGGTTCAGATTCAGGACCTTCTGCACAAGATTGGGAACGTCCAACGGGTAGCGGATTCGAGGAGATCTTGCAAGGAGTTCGTGACTGGTTGTTGGAGCATCCAGAGGAGCCTGCGACTGATGGTCAAGCTCGGCCGCTGGATCCAATCCATTCAGGCCCACCAGAGTTGCTGTCTAATCAACTCATTGGCATTGCTGAGACACGGAAACGGACGTTGAAGCTTCTTGAAAGTTCATCCTCAGAGGAAATAGTTCCGCCACCTGCTCTGTTCATTTCAACCTCAAGACTGATTCCCAGTCCATCTTCGAGACAACTTCCGCCGCCACCCAACTTTGCTCACCTTCCACGAAACGAAAGGCCAGTTCCAGCGTTGACTCGGCGTATCGCGGCAGATTACTATGGAGCTCAGGAGCTTAATGAACAAGAAAGAAGAAGCTTCTAAAGAGGAAGAATCCGAAGAAGCTCCGAGCGGACGTCCGAAATGGTTGGCTCCGATGCCATCACTCTCCTTTCCGCCGAACTACAATGACTGTGCCGGTCCCTCCATTCAAACGATTTCACAAGTTCGCCCGGCTCCTCCTAAAGAACCAGAAATACAAAAGTCGGAGTCGGACGCCCAAGCTACGGCAGAGATTGACCCAAAGAAGCCTGGGCTGACACATGACCTTAAATATGGACGCTTCGACTTTACCTGGCCAAAAAAGGTGGAACAAGATCCGACCCGGACTCGGAAAGCTCGCGACACGCCCAAGTGCTACACATTTTTCCACGATGGATCTCAACTTCCAGTTTACCCGAGTGACCATCGTTACCCCGCACCTAGGACCAAGGCCAAGAAAGCACCTCCACCTCCAGTCAAGGAAATACCAATGGTCTACGGGGCAGCGCCACCTCTTCCAGAAGAACCGGTTAAAACTGCTGAAGCACAACGCTACTCGACAGCTGCAATGGCTTTGCGAATGTGCACATATAAGGAAGCAGTGTCACCACCACCACCGCCCGTCAACACCGACTACTCGGACAGACTCAAAGCTGCTTATGACCTCTTGCGTGCTCCAGCAACTGAACCCGAGGATGAACTGCTACGCCAGGACCTCCTGCACAAGCTTTCTCGCTCAGGTAGACTACCTCTCCATGCTCCCAAGATCAACTACGCACTCGCAAATCAACGGAGAAAGCAGACCGGTGCAGCTGCGGCGGGAGAGAAGTAGACGGCTACAGGTCGGGTCCTACCTGGGGCTACAGAACGGTGGCCAACGAAGGCTTCCAGGAATCAGGAAGTGTTGTCCGACCCAAGACCATAAGACCCAACAACAGCGATATTAGACACATTATAAGAAGAAAACAAAATACTAAGCCAGGAAGGCAAATATTATCAAGCTTCGAAGTGATTCACAAAGTGGACACAAATTTAGTTAATTAGGAAAGGATCTGGTCGCTGCAGCTGTACTAATGTAAGTTGCTCAAAGTACAAATTATCTTAATTGAATCTCAAGCCTACAAGTTGTTAAATTTATGTTTTCAATCTTACTTGCAGCTTGAGTGCAGTTCAATGTCACAGGAAGACCATAAGAAACATTAATTTTAAGTTTTTAAGTTCACTTGGAGTG
>VNWX01001311.1:0-15652 GCA_009869905.1 Ceratophysella communis
AGGCAAATAAGTCATTTTCTTGAGATTCAAAAAATTCAAACACATATGCAGGCAGCTATGCTCATAATCATAAGCAAGAAGGCCCGCATAATACAGATGCGAACACAAAAAAAGGCAAGAGAGTGAGTGGAGTGGAAAGTGTAGTGTTTCCATCATGTAACACTACACACTCGCCATTATTATGCTCGAGATTGCCTGTATTGAAAACGAGTCGAAAGTCGAAGAGTGTTACTTTTATGCTTTTTTGGTAATAAAGCCACACATTTTCATTTAAGGCGCACAAGCTGAGAAATCAATTTGACTAACTTCAAAAACACTCTGCATTGTCCCCCCTTTCTTCTGAGCAAAGCTTCAGTCACGCTGGAGCTTAGCCTATTTTTATTTCTAGCTCCAGTATATTAGCTCATTTGATGTGACAAGAATTGAGCTGGGCTCAAAATTCATAAGCTTTTCTCCGGGGTAGCTAGCTAGCCTTTCGTTTATAAGGTGTTAAATTAGATATAATCTTGGTCAACTTTGTGCTAAGTGAAAGCGTTTGCTCGATAATGCTTAAGCTGAGCTGCATGATCTTATCTCTGAAACTACCTAGTTGTATACTGCTTCAGCTACAATGTATCTAATGAGCAGAAACGCCAATTAAGGTTCAGGAAGATTAAGGATGCCAGGACCTCCCAAGCAAGGCTCTAATTTTAAACGGCATTTATTTTTGAAGACAATAATAGTCCTTGGTAGGGTAATCAAATGAAGTAAAGTAATAGTTTACTCGAGTTTCGAAACCGCACCCTTTCGCTAACCTTATTAAGACAGAAGCTTGTGTCTTATGGGCCTGGGAAGGGTTCACGAGCTTCACAGATGAGTGAGAACGACTTATTTCCTTATTTATTATTATTGTGGTAGGGAATTTCGGTTGTGTGTTGAGCTTGAGTGTCTGGAGTAGGACGTTCTGTATATGTACTTACCTAAAACTTACAACCTTAGCGTTCTGTCTTGATGAACCAAGTTTATTGTCACATCTTGCAATAATTTTCGGGGGGAAGTGATTAAGCAAGAGTAATCTCATGTGCTCAACTCGGGTTTTGGGACAAATCGTAGCGAGATAAAAATGAGTCGGTGCTTAGGCATAAGTTTAGGAATAGCGGATCTTTCGGCGGCGTCGACAAATTTAGCAAAATTTCAATGCCGGGTAATCAATAAATGATGCTGAATGTAAAAGTGCAATTGAATCTGTCAGACAAATAATCGATTCTGTAGACTGTAAAGTTTTGTCCCGATTATGAGATTTTGTTGGTGATATGTCATTAACGCATATGTTCTGTAAAGACCGGGTTATTTGCTTGGGAAGTGTGGAGAGGGGATTCGGAGACTCGGGTCTTAGGGATTTAGAGTGGCAACTAGGCTGAAGTGAAGCCGGCTCATCTCCCCTTCGTTGCGTAATATTCTTATGACTTCCTATTATAATCGTTGTCGTGAGGGCGTCTTGCTCCGCTGGAATGAATCCCCATGAGCTTCCCCTCTCCGCCGCCAAATTGTTCTCTATCCACTTAAGTGCGTGTCAACCTCTGTCCTCACGGATGATGGCATGATTGATGTTTTCGACATGTGGACGAAATCCAATTTAATTTCTAGACTTTCCAGCAGCATTTACCTTACTTGCAGCTCCTGTTCCAGGACGGAATGAGTTCCAAGTCATTATTCTCACTTACGTTTATTCAACTGTGCCCTGCGTATTTTTCTGCATGTCTCATTTATTCGGTATTTTATCTCGGTAAAGCGGATTTTAGACGGATTTATTGTCTTCGGAGACTCATCGATTAAGAAAGGATAGAATACTGTGCAGCCAGAATTTAGGATGATACTCGCCGGAATTAGCTCTGCATTTGTCTGATAATACACAGATAATGGTTTGGTAAATTCGCTTTTTTATCAAAATATTTTTAGGTAGTTCGTTTCCAAAGATGCTGCTGATTTTGCCTATAGATCGCCTCTGAGACGTGACACAAGCTAAGCATAGAGATAGACGTAGCTATGGCATTGTACATGAGCAACACGTTGGAGTGAATTGACTTCCTGTTCTGTTCTCTCTTCACCGAATCGGGCACAATGGAATTAGGGAAGAACAGGAAATAAAAGCAAATAGAAATAGTAAACTGTAACTCATTTGTTCCCATTCCAAATTGTCAATAGAGGTTTTTCTGTTGTCGTCCTGCTTCCAGCACCACTTTCCCTTCTTCACTGAACAACTCTTCAGTCTAATTCAATAATAGACCGACTTCAATTTGGACAATCGACTTTGCTCAATTACTCTATTTTCACAAGAATTTCCGCCGAACTCAGTTTTTTTTCTCAGAAACACACAACATGCGTTGTTCAATTTACTGCTTTTATTTGAGTAAAAGGATTCTTATCTATGCGAGCCTATTTTAAGTTCAGTTTTCTGTCCCAAGAGCAGTAATCCCCATCTTCGACACTCAAGGTTTGTGGTGTAGAGTTTCAATGTTAGACTGACGGGTTTGAATAATTAATTGAATTATTGAGAGACTCCAGAGCACAGACGTGTATTCTAGTTCATTCCAATTTGTAAGAATTTATGGCTAACGTCCAACAGACACTTTGATGGTTGAGGAATAGCTGTTATTGGGAAGAGCATATATGACCAAGGTATGCCCATGTCTCATGTGTTTTTGGGGAGAAAACCAAGAAATATGTATTTTTTCTGGAAAATGAAGGCACACGGGAATAATTCAAAGCCTCTGACATGGGACCTCTGTTCGGCCCTCTGCACAAAGGGCATTGAGTGAAAGGAAAAGGGCGGCTGAAGTGTAGTTGAGCCAAAGGAAGAGAAGGAAAAAACGAGTAAAAAATTGGCCATGCTTTCTCCTTTTTGCGAGATAACTTTTTTTTTCTCTCCGAAGGGTTGAGCCATATATTTTTGTGGTCAATGGGGTTATGTTTAATGCAGGAGATTACCCTTTGGCTCCCAATGTCCTTTCTGCTCTCATCCAAGCAGAGTGGAACCACAGACATTCACATAATATCATCATAATACCAGACAAGGAGAAACTCTCATACAGTCCGATTCACGGGCCAAGAACAGGAACTAATCCGAAATTGCGGTTTAAAAAATCTTGTACACGGCGGTGTTCGCACAAAGTCAATAAAACGGGGAAAGCGGTGAAAGAAAGTCTCAGGTGCTCAGACGCCAATAAGTTTTCCTTTTGCATTTTTTGGTTGTTATATTGGTCATATCGAAAATTCGGCATTTAAAGAGTAATTATATCCTTCGCCGCCGCCTTCGTTTGCGTTAAGGCAATTGATTTCGAAAATTATGTTTTTGATGCACTTGAGTAATTCCCTTTTCTGATGCTCAATGTACTCTTAAGCAGCTTTGCCAAATAGTTTTACCGAACGCTATGCAGCTAACGATGGATAAATCCAGACTGCATAAGACCCCTCTTACGTAATACATAAAGGAAAGCTTATGGTGGCCCTTTTTTGAGCCGCTGCTACTGCTCTGAAGTAAAGTATTGGGCTATTGCCTGTTCAGTGACTGCTCAGTGTCCGTAGTAGTGTGTCCTAAGTGCTGCGTATAAATTGGCAAGGGAGGAGAGAGAGATACAGGAGAAATCAAAATGGGTGAAAGGTAAAACTTTTTTTTCTAGGAGGCAGAGAAAGGCAGCGGAAATAATGCACAGTGGGTCCATAAATAAAGGGCAGTGGGAGGGTTTTTCTCTCGACCTCCTCCGTCAAGGCGAACAAAACGATGGAAAAGTAGCCTCAAAAGAGTTCCTCAGGGACTCGTAGTCTTACTCAAAATGTCTTGCTCCTTCCTCATGCACTCCTTCTTAAGTCCAACGCCGCCACTTTGGACTCCTCGTCCAACCCGCTTCTGTCTTCCTCAGGAAATCCCTGTAATAATCCTTTATGTACTCTTCAATTGACGTCTACCGTCCAAGGCAAAGCATTTACGAACAATTCTGACCAAGCTTTTTAACGCCTTTGTGGTTAGGTGAAACTCGAACTTTTCAAATGCGCTTCAGGACTGGGGTTGCGGGGAGTATGTATATCTTCGATAATTAGGGCATTAAATCCCATCTCAAGTTGCTAATGTGAATGTGGTATTGAAATAACTTATCTTTAGCGTGCCATTTTCGATGCAATGGTTATACAAGCAAGCTAACGAGAGCCCACGTTTAAGAGAATTTTACCAAAGTAGGCTAGTGCAGTCTCTTCTAAAAACTTTTCATATTTTATGATGCAGAGTTTGTGTGGATCTCAACGAGCGGAGCAGACGCTTAATAAATGCTCGCTAATTAGAGAGGAAATTAATAATGACTCCGGTAGTGCCTTGGCTAATTGACGTTGGAATTTTTGATTTCGTTCGCTTCCCCAGTGAAGCCGTTTGGCTCTGGCAATATCCTACTCAAAGTGAGTGGTGAGACAATTAGGTCTTGAGTTGTGCGGACCGGAATTTCACACAAAAGAGATTGAATGGATGACAAAGAGAATAAAATAGTGCGGAACATATGTTGTGACATTTGGGAAACTCATCCGCCTCCTTAGCATCTCATGCCAGTTGAATGGATTGACTCTGGGGAGAAAACAAGGCTTATTGTGTGTCAGACGCTGCTCTTCTTCGTCGTCGTCGTCGTCCAAATTGCTCCTCTCCACAAGAGTGGGTTTAATGGAGGAGACGAAAAGAATGCCAGGATCTGGGAAAAGATGAGAGAAATGAATCAGCCCAGGAATGGCATTGACGTCAACAATTTCTGCTGACTTTGTCAAATACACTTCTTCTTCTGAACCAAGCCAACAACAGCGTCTCTTCCTCTCTGCACACAATGAATATTCCGGAATTCAGGAAGACCCGAGTATTTTGTTGTTTCACACAGACCCACGTTTATCTGTTATTTTTACATGCAACCTCTCGGATCTTATATGCTTTAATGGCTGTTACTGGGAAATTCAGCTAGGCCTGGGGACAGTTTCCCATTAGCATTAGGACACTTTGATTTTAGAACTTGTTCCTTGCTCAGTAAAATTCAACTCATTTCATTAGATTGCTATGCTGCTGCTATGCTAGCACGCATGAACTGCTCTCGATTGCCCTCTGTTATTTTTATTATTCGGAGAGAACAATTTGACGGCTGTGAAATAAATTTTGTGGCTGCTTACGTCGTCACCGTCAAGCGGGTAGCGCGTACGTGGGCTGACAAGGCCTACCTTAAGAACTCAGTCGCACTCGTACATATATTTTTATTAGCCGGAGCCAGGAAAAATCGTAAGAATGAAGTAAAGGAGAATGATGGAGCCAGGCTTGGGAGTGTGTCTCTGGGACAGATTGACATTGCTAATGTATGCTAACTGACTGGAGTAGTGGCCCATTATCTTATTTTGGGATGGGGTAGTACGGGAGGTACGCGTTACGGGACAAAAGCAAGCGTCATTCGGAGAAGGACTCAGGAAACAGCTCTTTCCCGGATTCATTTCCCTATTACCGTCGTCAGTCTGCCTGCCGAGAAATCATTCATGGGTCGGCGGAAAAAAAGTAAATAAAGCAAAGAAAAAAAAAGACTCGGGACACATAACTTTATTTACGCACTTCATTGTCACCCTCAACCACTTGCCTCTGGTGGAAAGATTTTTTGTCCCCATAACGGATCCAAGTACTGCTGGTCTCTCGGAAACTACAGTTTTTCCCCCTGTTCTATTTCCGAGATTTTCTTACTACCCGAATCTTAAGTGGAAGCCAGAAGTTGGATGATGATCAGACTTGTTGTTTTCTCAGCTGGAGTGGTGCACGTGAAGTTGTAAAGTTCTCCTCAGTGTATCAATAATCACGAGCTTAATTGTTTTTTCGTACCCACTTCCCCTTCGCGACTTTTGAGTGAGTTTGGAAATGGGAGCATTTCGCGTCAATTGAGTAGGCATCGTCGTGACAGGACTTTTGAGCTAGCGTCGATTGTGCTGCCGTTTCTTGCAAGAATTATACAGCTAAAACATAAAATCTTATTCCCAATTCTTAACCTGGTTTCCCCGTAATATTCGGCCAAAATTTCAGCGCAAATTGACCTTAACCTACGAGCATTACCTAACGGTCACTTGCAGCTTCCAAGCCTTATCGTGTCTGGTGCCCATGTGGCGCGAGTAGGTACTCAATTGACGCACGACTCTTATAAGTTGGATTCCGAGATGTGCTAATAATTTGGTCCTCGTGGAAATGGGGGTAAGTAATAAGAGATCATGCGGTAATGCAAGTCTTTTGAGAGAGAAGAGGAGGGTAATAATACCAAGTCCATAAAGAGAAATCAGAGCTCCGATTCCAGAGAACTCATCCAGCGTGAAAGGAAGAAAGGCAGCATGTCGTCCTGGGAAAAGCCGTCTGCCTTGTCCGTAATGATGATAGGCTGGGTGAAAGTATAATAACTGGGGATGAAGGCACGGGCTTCTGCAGTGGGCTTGGTCATTTTCGTCTCGGTCGTTTGGATGTACATACGGATTTTGTGGTGTTGTCGGTCTCTATGTTAACACACTTTGCTTATAGCTGGTTGCCATCGGTTCGCCTTGTTCTTAGGTTAGAAAGTATGCGATCACCGGATCTCTAGTTCAATTGCTTCAGCATTTAATACTGATTCTGTGAAATCGTGCCTATGAGCTGCTTTGACTCTTTTAGCATTGCACTGATACAAGTGCGCTAGCGTAAAAGCCGGCGAACCGGCTCAGGAAGAGGAGATGAGAATAAAAGACAGTTGTAGGACTTTAACACCTTGTAACAATTTGCCACCCTTTTAATCCGCCAGATTAAACGGAGACAAGAGTCTCTTCACCTTCTCGAGTCGAAATGAGGATTCTTTCATTTCACCAAGCTCTTCTGCCTGCAATCCACACGCTCTCTCTTTGAGCACTTCGCCTAGGCTTTTGTCCCATGGAAAAAATACGCCCTTTCAGCCCCAAATCCGTATTGTACATAATAATAATAACTGTGTTCTGCTCCTCTGGAGCTATTGACTCTGAGCATTATCCGCTCCCGGAGTACTAAGACTCTCTTTATGACACCAGGAACTAATTAGGCAATATTCCGGCTCCCTCACACGTCTCTCCTCCGCTAAGACTCTCATTCCCAGAGCTCTTGTCAGCCCAAATACATAGAACTCAGCTATCAAAACTAGGACTGATGAGAAATAAGAACTTCATTAGCAGATTCCGAGAACTGTGCTCTGATTACAATTTTTCTTACAAGCTGTAAGTTCTGTAAACGGAGAAAGTTTTCAAGTAAATAAAAGTCAGAGTGTTTAAGAATTTTGGAATTTTTACAGAAAAATTAATTTAAACTTATCAACTGGAATTTACACAAAAGTCGAAACAAAGTTGTTGAGGCGTCGAGAGGAAGCGGAAGTCACCCACCGCGTGAGCATTGAACATGTTGCTCGTTGAGATTAGCTGAGGTCGGGTTGGGATTTGATGACTCACTTTAGAGCCGATTCAGGGTGAATATAAAGGAAAGTGCGGCTCATAAAAAATGTAGAGACGTTTCGCTTGTTTCCTTTTGTGGCTGGAGCTGTCTTCAAGACATTTAATTTTCTTTTTGACAGTTTTCCATGGCCTTTCATCTTCACTCCACAGATAGCAGAAGATAGGCTCAAGCAATATGCTAGACCTGACTGCTGTTACCGAGCCATGGCTCAGGTTCCTTGTGCATATTTGAACTGATGTCGACGGCTGGAATAATTTAATACGGTACTTTGTAGTTCTGTGACGACAAGAATACATCTATGGAGATCACAAGAGTGAGTGGTTGTGTGTACTTAGCTTGAGGTTGGTGAGTGCCTGGCTGAGGATGAGCGGGGCTCTTGTCTCTGTTTCGAATAATAGATTTCACGACAATGGACTAGACACAATTGTAATTTTCTGAGAAATAGACATAATTTTAACAGATCGTTTCATGGCTTTAAGTAGCTCGGCCTAACATAGGCGCATCACTGGGGTACTCGATTGTGGCCCTTAAACAGACTGTATACAGTTCTAAATTATAATTGCAGAATTGTCGTGTTACCGTCGAATCTATATTTCATAGCTTGGTAGGGAGTGTACACAAAGGATCATGCGGCTGGTTCATCAGCCCTTAGCTCCATGAGCACAGACTCGGGTCTCTCGGAAATTCCTGTGAGACTGCCCCCGAAAGTTACTGGAGGGATTACAAAGAGAATTATTCAGGAAGAGCCCAACCTGATTGTTCCCCTCAGAATCCCTTGTCTCTGGTAATCACACCCTATTCACATGCTTTCATAATGCTCCCTACTAATCAGCACCAATTCTCCTGACTCAGATCAGCTCATCCCACCCCACTCCGCAAAAACACTTTGTTTACTCACTTTGAACCAAAAAGGGACTTCAGTTTGGAGACATGCTTTCTCTTCCGTTCAACTTGTCACAGACATATTGTAACTTGCATGAAGCACTGATGTAAAATAATACATTCAAACGTAATTTCCGAATTCTGTCTAATTACAAAGTTAAACTCTATATGATTTTGAGTTTGGTGTGGAAACTTGATTTTCCATCAAACTTTTCCCTACAATTCCAAAATGCTTTCTCCAGTATCTAAGCATTTCGATTTCGATAGTAAGCCAATGCGATTTGATCGAAAACGAAAACATGGATGGTGATGGGTGATGGGTGATACAGATTCATATAGCTATGGTAAATATAACACAGAATCGACAGAAAGCGGTTCTGAAACTATTCAAATATTCATATGCCATGATGAGGGTTTTGGGGATTAAAAGGATAATGTTAATCTGACGGAGTAGTGACTGATTTGCGTTGGGTGAGCGGGGATCAGGACTTGGGCTAGTTGAGAGCTTGGGGAGACTGACACAAGACCGGATGTTCCCGACACCCCAAATGCCTATTATACCCTTCCCGCAAAAGGCTCTGTGTCAGGGAAAAGCGAGAGTCACAGGTTGAGAAGTGGAGCCGACAGTTTGTGAAGTTTAAGGGACTCCCAGAGTTCATTTTGAGGCCAGAGAGTGTTTTGCATGATGGGCCTTACGTGATCCATCATTTTGTGGACTCACTTGAAAAAAATACGTATTGACAAGCTATTCAGCGAAGAGACCCAAACATAGTTTCGCTAACCCCTCTAATGTCTACGGCTCCCGTCTTCCGCGCACTAATTACGGATTGTTAAATAGGAAAAATACAAGAGTTCCGCAGTCTGGGCTCCAGTTAAGCAAAGCCCTCACTCCATCATGAGGGAACGGGGGCAGTGTCAGACAATTTTTGGATTTTAGCCCAAAACCTAAGTTGAATCCGGGGATTACTGAGGCTTCGGCATTCCCGTCATCCGTTTATGCATTCGGAAGACATTATCTCCAGCATATTGATTGAGCTTTGAGTCTGCTGAGCATGACGAAAAAGGAACGACAGCTTTTGTGCCTGGTAATAATTAAAGAAGCCGAGTGAGTATCATCGCTAGAGCTCAAATGACACGTCCGAGACACCTCGACTCGTGAAGGTACTTAACATTAAGACGCTCGGACAACAATGCTCCGAGTGGTGGACGTTGGGACGGAACAAAAGCCTGTGCAGGCCTGGCAGTTGAATATCCTCTACTTAATACAACTACTGTTACATTAAGGCCGAGAGGGAGTTAAGCAGAAAAAAAAGTCTTTAGGAAATTAGTACAAAGGCTTGTGAGTTGTAAATCGGACAAAGTCCTTAGCTTAGATCCCCGCTCGTTATGCAGCGAGGAGCAAAGTCCTTTCTTCTCATTATTATTTTATTTCCACATGCCTAGCTCCGTCTTCCATTAGATTTAAGGATAGCGGGGTGACAAAGTTTTTCTATTAGCCAGACTCATCATAATCATTTTGGACTTGCGAGAAGCCCCATTGTCCCTCACATCATCAGCAACCAACTCAAATAGCCAGTTTAACTAACTACCGATCTAGGCTTCAGTTTTTTTTCTGAAGAAAACTGACAAGAAAAACAAAGTCCTTTGACATGACGAGCGAGGTGGGGCTAACAATGATCAACGGGTTTAGATGCGTCTCTTTCAATTACCCTCGTGCAATTTGCTATAGTGTTTGAAATTAGCAAAATTTTGACGTAGTGTCATAGCAGACCGCATAATACCATTCACGCCGCGAGTCGCCCATGTCCTGTAGTTATGCTACAACAGCGTAGCTGTCGGACGGCCGATGCCCTGCAATATTTTACATCTATGTCGGCGCTACTTTCTTCTTTGTAAATCTGGCCTGGCTGTAACTTTCTCTCCTTGTTTACGTATATTGCCAGTTTTTTTAGGTAAAATTGACATCGAACTAACGATAGCGTAGTAAGGAAGGAAGGTACAGTTTGCTGATGCTGACTGGTCAGGCAGGGACAATGACAATTCCATCTCCATTATCATACTATTTTTATCGTATTCTCCGGACGGGTTTTTTGGTGTGAACATCATAGTTATTCAATTTTTTTATATTATTATAATATTGTGAAGAGTGTGAAGAAGTAGCAGCGTGATAAAAATTTGCTGATGTCACCTCATTTTTTCCTCTTCTCATGAAGCATATCAACCGTAGTCTTTTTTTTTACACTCCGAGATCCTTTTTTCTATAATGCCTTGATCGTATTAAGTCTGTGGTGACAGGGAGGACCACGTTACTTTGGTGTCATGTCCAAAAAGGCCCAAGCGTTTACTCGCCCAGCATATTCAATTCAATTTTTGGCCTCTCACTCTGCTCCATTCCACGTAGAGCGTATTTTCTCCTTCAATCTCAATTGTAATCGAATCACTTTGTGAGAGAACTTCAAGCAAGGAGCTTCAGCTAATCCCCTGGACTTTAATGTACCGCGTACCGCCATTCCATTCCAGAACAAATATAAAGCGGCCACAATGATTTTTCAATTCTGGACTCGACAATAGCATAATGGTAATGGGATTCCGCTGGTTTTAAGTTCTCAACTCTTTACTGAGCCCTTGGTCGGTACACTAGATTTCGCCCAATTTTTAGCGGACAAATTTGTGATAGAAAGTAATCAGTTTTTCATAGCATTTTCCGTTAGGACAGATCCCATCCAAATACATAGTACTGATCTTGAGACTTTCACCTAATAATAAATTCCGCGGAAGAGCGTTAAATTCGTCTGAAGATGAGGCATGAGGATCGGAATTGGACTTGGTTTTTTCCAGTACCGGGCTGGGGTCGAGTGCCTTGGGGAAGATTGAATTGTAATGTGGTTTGGACGGAAGAAGATGAGATCTTGTGCACACGGTGCGTCTTTTCTCCTTATTTTCCTGAGCGTTGTTGGTGGCTCGACGAGAGTGAGAGTCGAAGTTGTCACGGACTGGAAATGAATGGCAGTCTCACTTTGATTGATAGGCCATCTGAAAAAGCATCTCAATTTCCTCTTATGCAGTCCACACTTGGGCTAAACCCTCTCTCCTGCCACCACAACAACCCCTTCTCAAACATTTCCCAGAGTCAGGAAAACTTTTGCTACTTGGTTCTCATCCATTTCTCCATGTCCATCCGCAATAATGCCTTCGAACATGGGCATAGTGACCGGAACTTGAGCTTTCTACCAACTTAACCAATGGCGTTGTAATTTCGCCCACAATACACATAAATTTTCAATTTTTCTTAGGAAAAACGAGCCATCTGCAAGCATGTAGAGCCAGATGAAAAGATTTTATTAGGTCAAATGTTAATTGCCACCGTGACACATATATTTTGCGGTTGAGAACTCCCAGATTAGTCATTTCGGGCGTCACAGAGAAAATCAGAGGTCCAACAGTTTTCCAAGCTCTTTTTTTTTTGTCAAGCTGGGTATTTGGACTGATGCCCAAACTTCAGGTTGAGGATGTTGTGTGTGACGTCTTGAGGACCGGATTTGGAGGATAGAACGGGAGAACTGCAGGAGTGATTTAGGCCAAGAATAATACTAAATGCATAAGTTACTCCATTGTAATTCCTATTTCTGTAATCGAGAGCCTAATTCTGTCGAGATTACTACGAGATGTATCAGTGCTTCTTTTGCAAAATACACTTTTCCGTCATCATAAACAGGAAGTACCTGGCTTATTGGCTACGCGCCCTGGCGCAGTGCTTTGGGGGTCCGTACGTAATTTGCTATATCCATGGACTTGTCCTTTACCTTGGCTAGTCTGTCTGTAGGTTTAGCAAGAATTAGAATTTTCGAAATGCAAACAAAGTATGATGTGAGTCGTAAATCATAAATGCTGAAATTGATAAAACCTGGTTAGTTTCACAATAGGCCCTGCATATAAAAGTTAAGTAGACAGATGGGCATGACTCTGGTAATTTCTTCAAAGTTACCAAATCCTGTAAACCACTCACAAAAGTAATTTATACGGCGTTGAGCATCGAGCTAATCTGGCGGTCTAGCTAGAGCGATTGTCTCGTCAGTGCATGGTAGTCGGAGCAGGGATAATAGACGAAGCTCGTTTAATAGACGTCAATGACATCCAAATGACATGACCAAAAAACAAAAGGCGTTTAATAAAGAGTACAAAGGAGAAGGATTTCTTTGAATCTCTGATCGCTTCAAAGCCCAGGCAAGCAGTGTTTGATTGTGCGAACAGAATGCAAGGCGGCTGAGGGGAAGACGACAATATGGATGGATGGGTGCATATTATGGATGAGACACAGAGGGTGTCATCCTCAGTGGAGAAGATAAATGATTGGCAGGTATTGTTCCGCTTAAGGTGTGCCTATTTCTGTTCCACTAGAATTGCTCATGTCATGAGTGAGCGGAACAATGGGCTTAGTATATGCTGATACGCTTCTGTGAAAGCGCGTCTCCGAGACTGCTTGACACCAAAGCGACACGTCTTCGAGTCTCCGCCCGCTTCAAAGGACCACATGCATACCAAAGGCCTCCGAGAGCGTCATTAGTCGTTAGACTCTGTATCGAAACAATAGACCGAAATCCTAGACGAGTCTATAGTTCCTGCGTCAAAGTCAAAGCCTATAGTTTTTTGTGAATTTCGGAAAGTGTTTTATGAAACGTACACTGACATTATGTCCGGAGCATAATGGAGAAGTGAGTTAAATGAGCTCAAGTAGGACGGAAATCTGCATTCTAAAGTGTGTTAGTTGATTCCCTTGTAGTTTTCCCCCTATTGAATTTTGGGTAGGGTTCCACTAAAGCCCCACGTTAGGCTAACTGAGTCTTGAGTAAAGAGGAGGACACCCAGGGAAAAAGGGGGAACAGGGAATGATTAATGACTTGCAACATTACCAAAATTCTATTGACAAACATTTTACTTGGTTGCACCCATCATTCCATGACGTTATTTAGTACAGAGCTTCCTTAAACCAGAAACTCCCGGTATCGAAAGCATCTCGACGAGGAGATGATTGTCCGCGCTACGCTCTTTTTTTTCAGGGTGCTGCGTCTCCTCCCTTGACACAAAAATTGCTTCTTTCCGCCTTTCTCCATTCATGGGCTTTTGCCAAGGGATTCAACTGACTTGAACTCTGATCATTTCCCAGACACAAAACGACAAGCCCATTATCCCCTCAACTCTATTTTCAATCGAGAAATAATACAGGGCACAGCAGAGCTGCTGTCACCGCAGTACTGCGCCAATGTGCCTGCAGTGAAGATGCCAATTACAAGTTATTTCGTCGAAATGGCTTTTGAGCTTGTGTGTGTCCGTATTACCAAGAACTACAGTTGGCGTCATGTTTAATGCAAAATTTGAACATTTGCACGAGTTTCAGCAAAGCAGGTAGTGTAAAATTTCTGTTGACATATTTAGGGCGCTTTATTTTGACGTACAACTCGACGGGGTTCCTACAACCCTTCCTAAATCTTTAAACCCTCGATGAAGTCCTTTTTTGGTGAATTCCGAGGACTCGACTGTGTGTACGAAGGAATTAAAATAAGCTAACGCATATCGCATATCGTCCTGCATACAATAGACGGAAGGATTTTGATATCTTCGGCTAAACCACCCCTTGTCGTCGTGTACTACCCCCTGAAATGTTTATCCGAAAGGGTAATTAGCCCCAAGGACTCTAGCCTAAAGTTTGGGCTCAAAAAGGAATTTTGATCGAATGAGGGAATAGTAAATCGGAATCTAAGTCGTAGGAAGCTCTCATCGACTGTGTATACGAAGGAATTAAAATAAGCTATCGCATATCGTCCTCCATACAATGGACGGAAGGATGTTGATATCTCCGGCTAAACCACCCCTTGTCGTCGTTTACTACCCCCTGAAATGTTTTTCCGAAAGGCTAATTAGCCCCAAGGACTCTAGCCTGAAGTTTGGGCTCAAAAAGGAATTTTGATCGAATGAGGGAATAGTAAATCGGAATCTAAGTCGTAGGAAGCTCTCGTACAATAGCCCATGGGGGAAAAGGGGTCTTCGTCTGTTTAAACTTTAAATGTGCCTAATCAAATACAAATAGAAGCGGGTCGAAAACAAGACGCAAGGTATCCGCAGTATCCGGCAAAGGGTGATTTCAATGTAAACAAGCTATTGGGGTTTTGACCACAGATCCGTCTGGATTTGGGCTTCATGGAAATGTTTAGTTGTCCGTGCATATTTCTCACGGAACTGATAAACACCTGAATTACTCAAAGGGACTTGTTTACGAAGCCGTATGTTAGGTCAATGTTTGCGGTCTTAAGTTTTCCGTTATGTGCAGAGCAGAGGTCTGTTTGAATCCAGTTCACATGTTGAACAAACATTTTCCAACCGCAGACTTGCATTTCGCGCACTGAAAATGATATTTAGCAAAATTATAACCCAGCCAGGTAAGATACCTTTACTGATGAGTTCTCTAGAACTTCCTGAAGTGCCATCATTGCCGACACCCGTGATATGCTTGATGACATGGATGAATCTTTGGTAGGTAGTTGGCATTTGTGAGCGATAAGGTAAGGTGAATGGTTAATGCCGGCGTGTGAGACAGTATGCATTTTATAACTAAAATACAAGAAGTGGGGTCCGCTGGAGAAAGGCAAGAGACGAGCAGGATACTCAGTTCCGTAATTGGCATGAAGTATTAAATTATTCTCTAATGAGAAAGAGAAGTCAAATGGAATGTGTAAAGGGTCCAAAACACTTGAGCTGGGACAGCAGCCTTGGAAAGAACACATGATATCTGCATGGAGTGTGCTCTTGGGTTTTGAAACCCGGGTTTTCTCTCCTCTGCCCGCCGTGTACACAGCCCGGCCTTTTCCTTATTAACTACAGTTCATTTACTTATTCCGTCCTCTTCCCAACTTGAAAATCAACAACTTCAAAGTCCACTCTGCTCCCAGTATCACCTTCCAGCCCTCGAGACCCCAAAACTTAAGTCTAATTAATTCCGTAAACGCTCCGCCCTCGTCGTCTAATGGGTGCAAATAGCTTGGAAGAACTTTCACTACTGCACATTATTCATAACTCACCTATGTTGAAGCCTGCAAGAACTATCCGCATTTTGCAGAATACAAACCACGTGAAATTAGATTCAATTGCCCGTCCATGCCCGTACCACAGTTTTGCAAGCATTCGTATTCTTAAACAAGCTAAACATTAGGTTTTTGCTGCTAAGAATTACCCGAGTAAGGTTTTAAACTACAAAATTTAGTAGAGACGTCAACGTACATGACGCTAGGGAAGTTTTAGATAACG
>VNWX01001312.1:0-15650 GCA_009869905.1 Ceratophysella communis
ACCTAACCTAATAAAAATTATGAAACGTAACTACGAGGTCTAAGGTAAAATAATTTTTTTCTTTTCTAGTTCATTGCAATTTTGGGCTAAATGTAAAAACGCCTAAGTTTATCGAGCAACGAGATAGAGCATTTTAGATACGTTGTCCTTTATGCGATGTTTTGTGTATTTTTGTGAGAATAAGGTCGATGTCCTCGTGTGGCATTCCATATTTAAAAAACGCCATGGATCATGGATCATAAATCTCCGTTAGGTTAGGTTAGATTTTAAACCGGTTTGAATATTATGCGTTACAATATTTGGATTTGAAAATCATGCTAATTTTCAGGACAAACCTTAGAGTTCCGATATTTATGGTTTGGTAGCATAGTACTACATAGATATTTGCATTAAAAGGTATGAGCGTTAGATATTCATTTTTTGTATCTGCTTCTGCTTGTTGACAGGCTTTCGATTTTCATTGAATCTGAAATCTGGAATTTCAAACCTTAGCAAAAATAATCCCTAATTATTAACCTTCTCCTTAGGAACTTCGATTTTCTTTTCGGATTGATCTCGTCGTCCCATCCGACTGGTTTCCAAAACTTTACCATGGCGTAGAGTGCTATAACTAAAAATTGGTAACGTTTTATAGCTGAAAATGATCAAGAATTATGCATTCTCTTAATAGATATTGACTACTTCTTCGAGGAATTAGTAAACAAGGGTGGGTACTTCACTGTTCCTACAGCTGACAGTTTGTCTCAGAAATAATTGGCGCACATCCCTGTAGAATGCAGTACGGAGCTTTTCGCTTTTCGTAGAAACGACTGACTTGTTACAAAGGCGTGTCTTAAATAAACCGAAAGTTGGGTAAACATTTCCAATTTTTGATTTCCAATTGCTAGGGCTGTGGTGTATATTGGTAGAGTCCATTTTCCGATTTAAACAGCGTTTTTTTTTATTTCTGCCCATTTTAAATACATTTTTAGTTGATTAGCAAAGAGAGGCAAACATATTATAGGAAGGAGCTGTAAAAAAACTCGTACTATTTGCTACAACTACTTTTGGCAATTTTTCAATATGATGCTCTCACGTCACTTTCAAAGTTGTTGGACAGGAAGATAGTAGCAAAACAAATGAGGACAACTGGCCTGACAATTGAGTATTTAACTTGGAAGTTTGAAGTAACAGCTTTTGATTCCACCGTTACTTTGAACTTTTAGAACAATGTTACACGGTAAAACGTATACAAACTAGCATGGTATTTAAATTTGAAGGGACCCTTCAGAAAAATCACGTTGACATTCTATGTAATTATGGAGAATGTCACTGAAGCTCAGATCTATTCTTTTAAGGCTAAAGCTAGACAAATTAGTATAACAATGAGACCCTTGTTATATCGTGTACGATTAAATTCCCCAACTTCTACGCTTAACAATTACTGGGGACTATGATAATGGGTTGCTAAGCATGACGATCAGAACAGTAATACTTATATACAAACATACAAGGATTGTGAACGTATAATATAGGTAACGGAGATAACAATAATATGTAACTATGAATTGAAATAAATTGGTTTGGGCTGACTACAATTAAACCCAAGTGGACATTGGCACGCAGGTGGGAATATAACATTATTAAATATAGCTAAAAAGTACCACAAAGCTTCTTTTTGGGGTTTTTTGGAAAAAGGATATCTTCTGGTTGCGTGTTTCCTCCATTCAGCAGTAATAGTCTCATCAACTGTCAGATGACCTGTAATTTATGGCTCCATTGACGAAACACAAAACCAAAATAATACTAACAGAGCTTCATTCCAACTTCAGAAATCAAGTCATTGTTGACAGGCATAGCGGAGTGCTGAAGTTGATTCCACGTCATTGCTGTAATTCTAATGCCCACACATGTTGTGGCCATCCTGTTCGACCCTTCGTTGTTTTCCGATCGTTCATGCGACGATTTTCTGTATTCAGAACAACGACGCTGGCCATGGTGTTGTTGTTGCTGTTGTTTAACTCGGCCATCTAATTCAATAAAAAATAAAAATGATCNTTTTTTTGAGATAATAGGATCAAACTCGAAGTACGTAATGCCTAGGTATTTTCAGAAACAATATGTACAGAGGAACATTAGCATGAAGCCAAGGAAATTTGGATGCATGCTGATGCTACTAAAAACGTATTTAGTCGCTGCTTCTCCGCTGCCTTTTCAGCTTACGATTTTCTACATTATATTTAAAAAACTATATAAAATAAAAACTGGTATGGTATGAGGCACTTCTTCAGCAAAATGTGTTTACGAAGTCGTTAAATTCCTCCTGCTCGACGTCAAACCCAAAAAAGTACATTTCTTTAGAACAGTAGCCATTGCTTTCAAACATGAAAACCTACAGCGTGTCTGCGAAGTTGTTATGCCCATCGCGCAGATTCCACAACCCATTGCTTCTTGATTGATTAGGTATTTCTAGGAGTATACCTTAATTTTGTACGAAATATGCAGAAATGTGTGACAGAATTTTTTGGACGGACGTAAATGCAACGTGCAAACTACGGTATTCTCGGTTCTCGATTCGAAAATCCATCCAACCCCCTGACGCCTAGTTAAATCGTCAACACCAGTGATATTTTGCATTTTAAATCTTACAGTTCAGGAGATACACCTGGAAGCAAGAGACACCCTCTGCAACACGAGTTCACATATTGATGCCCATCCCTAGCCAATACATAACCTCAATGTAAACAGTGTGTCAGGCGGGTTTATAAACGACCCTGCGGATCTCATTCCTTCTTCAACACCACGATTTCGTTTGATGCCTCTCTTCATGAATTACTAATGTAAATGAATGAATATTATGTGACACCAAGAGGATATGCATATAAGCAACTTCCATGTTCCAAAAATATGTTTCAAAGTTTCAATTCCAGTCCTCGAGCGGCGTGTAATAACAAAAATTGGAGTCATAGTTTTGTCTGATGAAGATCTTCCTTCCCTTTACCCGAGAAGTGTGAAACACCCAATTTTTTTCCAGATCATTTTTGTATCTGGTTTCTCTCAGTTAAAGTTTCAACGGTGGTCCGCTCCCTGTACCATGTAAATGGAGTGTTTTGCTATTATTTCATCCCCACTCCCCCCAGTACCATAACCCCACACCCAAAAGGAAAAGTATCTACAACAAATCAAGTGTGAGAATAATGGAGTGCACTGGAATATTTAATTTGATTGTGACGCTTTGTCCCAAGACTTCAGTTAATCTGTCTAATAGCTTTTGTCTGTTTCACTCCGAGAAAACACATTACGTTCGGAGGTTTCAATTGAATTAGAGATCAGGGCATCTGGGGGTGAGGAGCGGTGGTGGTGAGAGGGAATTGAGTTCTAATGAGATAATTGGGGTTAGAGATAGGCTGGCGAATCATTGTGCAAGGGCTGACTCTTACCAGTAACTCCTTTTTCCGTTTCTCATCTCCACGAGCCAATTTCCTTGAGATTTCTGCTGTGAAAGCTGCAGGAGTCCTCGAAGGGTCGTCCCCGGATAGCACTTCCGATAAGTAGGCAATATACGAAGTCGCCAATCTCAGAGTTTTGATCTTGCCTGGAAAAACAATTACATGGAATTAGGTTTTGAACCTCACAACTGCCAAAGCGTCAATCTGGTACATTGCTGCATTCAGTATAGCAGTATATGCTTGAGCTCGCTGCTTCTTGTAAGCTATCTAAGCTTTAGCAATTTATTTCCACACAAGGGCCCTTAAAATTGCCGTTTGAAAGCGGACTGCTAATGCGTACGCTTCGCATATATTTGCGAATTAACTACATCGCACGATTTTTAGATCGACCAAAAATCGGTAACACACATGTCTAAAAGGCAGAGTTAGTGGATTAATACGTTGGTACAAAGCTCAAACGCATAATAGTTTATAGTACTACCAAGCGCCTGAAAATTTTCGTATGAATTTACTGGAATCTACGATTCACTGAAGGGAATAGATGACATACCTACCTACTGCCTACATAACTTACAAAATATTCAAATATAGTTGATCACGCTGATATTAATACTAGTAGTCTTGAAGAAATTAAATTTACAAAAATCTGGGTTATGTCAATATTCTTGTTATCTACCATGCCATTCACATTCACGTATACGTGAATTAAAAGTAATACCTGATCTTTCTAAAATATAAGCATACCTCAGCTGCTGTAGGCCCCAATATCATAGTATTTCAACTTACTCGACTAGGTATGTATTTTAAACTGCATAAAACAGTGCTATTTTAAAAAGTAAAGAATTATCTTGAAATAATTAGATCAATTTTCTTTATTTTTAATTTTAAATCTTATCGCTATTTGTGTATGTTTTTTTAAAAAAATATAGAGTGGAGAATTTCTTTATTTTCGATATTATTCAATATTTAGATTGAGTCCCGATTCCCGATCGTGCTTCAAAGACAAGGGATGCATCAGAAACATGGTTGCTACGTGTTTCCTTAGTACGACTGCCCTTTCAGTTGTCAATAAGTACTCATTTTTCTAAATCGGTAGTTCCGATAATTAAATGAAATTGTAAGAAATACGAGTAGAAATACAGTAGTTTCAGTTTCAACACGACCAATTTCACGAGATTCGTTCAGTGTGTGAGTTCTGGTTTTAAGTCAAAATTTATGCTGATAGAAGATTATGACTTACGATTGCGTTCATGGAGTAAAAATAAATATGAGCCTAACATCAACGTGTGACTGGTTTGGGTGACTGAAAGAAACCGTTGAAGGGGCAAAGCAAATTGATAATGAGTTTTTTACGACCTCATAAACTCGTGTAGTTATCAACACATCATTCAACACATCACCTTTTAAAAAACCTACCACCCTGATGAACCTACGACCTCTCCTGGAGATGTCTCACAGCTAACTGCATCACAAACTCTAAAACACGTAATCTTCCAGCAGCAATGAATTGGGAATTCTTGATTGGAAAAGTGCTGAATGCAATGCAGCTTTGAACTTGAGCTGATAAAATTTAAAATATTATAAAATATAAACTTTAAACTCGTCCTTCGTCAATGCCTTT
The DNA here is from genome assembly GCA_009869905.1 of Ceratophysella communis. NCBI lineage: Eukaryota > Metazoa > Arthropoda > Collembola > Poduromorpha > Hypogastruridae > Ceratophysella > Ceratophysella communis. Next base: position 5,050 of record VNWX01001312.1, read on the forward strand.
CTCAATCTCAGCGATGATAAATATCTCAAAAGGGAAGAACAAATTTCTTGTGCATGGTAATTCGATAACGTAATTTTCCGCTGATTATTCTGAATGAAAATGTATGTACAATAAGACATGTCTAAAATTACGACTGGCTAAACGCAGAAATAAAATTGCTATCTTTACAATTTCCTGATACAATATGTGGCGGAACGACCAGTCAATTGTTACCTACATCGAAAAAATGCCACGAATAGAGAGCCAGATTATCTATATAAATATTATGATAAATAATTTACTCTTTTCTTAATCTTTATCTTATATGACACTTGCTCCATGTGATCTTAGTTTCTAGGCTGGAAACGAGATGCTGTTTCCAGAAATATTTTGGAAATCAGCGTCGGCTTTCTAGTTAAGGTTTCGTTCATTGCCGCATAACGTAATGCCAAGTTCTAATTTTTAATTTTGACATCCCACAGTTATTCAACAAGAACAAGTAACAAGTAGCAATGCTTTCAGAAACATTTTTATACTACGTACGTACCTATGTATTTACAATTGGAGTTTAATTCTGACGAATTTCTGTTTAACTTAAAGTTGTCCTTGCCACGCGCTTTGATTTTTGTTTACAAATTCGAATTAGCCTTGAGTGGCGGCATACGAGCGTAAGGACCGAAGTATTTAAGTAGTGGGAAACAATTATGCTTAAATCAAGGACAGGCGACAAAATCAACTAATCAATTATTGGCGAATTTAACGTTTAGTCAATATCGATTGAAATTTATATGAAATTACGAAGTTTGAGTTCGAAAGAATAAATTGAAACAATGCACTCACTTAGCTTCGTGTCCGATGGTACATTTGGAATACAGTCTCTCAATTCCGCAAATGCGTTATTGATGGACTGCGTTCGCCGACGTTCTTTCTTATTGGCGGTATTCCGCCTTCGGATGGTCGGCCGCGGCCCACCAGTGACTAGCCCAGACGCGTCCAGCGTCATTCCTGTCCCCGCATCAGGCGGTGAGGCCAGAGGATCTTCTTCCTCAGGTCCCAGATGAAGATGAAGGTGATGTGGTGCTGGGTGCTGAGCCCATGACCCCAACACTGGTGACCCGCCCGCTCCGGCGTAATACTCCGTCCCATTCACCGAGCAGCAGTCTTCACCCTCCCGCCGCCCAAAGTAACCCACCCCGCCACGAACTGACCCGTCTTCCCCACCGTGAAAATCGTAGTAAGGGTGCTGAGCCGGGCCTCCGTCACCGTAACCGACTTCGTCCGTCCCTACCCCGCACCAAATGAACTCCGAATAGGCTGACGGACTTCCGCCGCCTGATCGATGCATTTTGAGAAGTTTGCCTGGCTCAAACGAGCATTCCCTGCTTAGCGAGCTCTATTGTTTCAAGTATTCCGAGATGTTGATCGCTGAAGACTGGGACAGCGTTTGCCAAGAAATCCGAGTGCTTTGTTGAGTTTGAGCTTTGAGCTCATGCTTGCAGAACATAAATGAAGATCGGGGCTGGCCAGAAGATATTGGTTCGACTCCACCTTCTTTGCCTACCTCCACGAAGCTCATTGGGCACTTTCCCTCTCGCTCTGACGTTCTGTTTCTCCATAAAGCAGATTAGATTCACAGCACATGCGGATGGGAAATGGGAATTGGGAAGTTTTATTATTTGGACGAGAAAACCATGACCACGAGTGACGAGATAGTGGAGTCCTAGAGAAACCAATTTGGCGTCAGAAGACCGAAAAAAGCCTTCTGGACTTTCACAGAACAGAAGAAGCTATAAGCCTGATGCCTAATTTAACAGTTCCGCTTTCTGCTACGTTCCAGAATATAAAAATTTTGCACGGAGAAATCTTTAAACGAGTGCGTATTTAAAATAGTTTTTACAGTTATGTATCGTATGCATGCTTAAATAGCTACAAGTTTGCTCTCTTTTCCTGTAATCCCGTTCGCAAATCACCAATGTAAATTTAAAACCGAAATTCTGATGCAAATGCGTGTTAACGTGTAAAATAACCGTCACACCAATTGCTTCCTTCTAGTATTTAAAACTCTTGATGTAATAAATTTCGAAAAATCTAGATACACATTGCCCGAAATGCCCTTCTTCGGATTTGGAGCTAGAAATGCTTAATTTTTGTTACCATATTGCTCGTGCCTGTTGTATTTTGTATTAATTATGTGTTCTTAAAATTAGAAAAACTTTATGCAGGCAGCAATTAAATGAATTCTTAAACTAAGCAGTTCCATTCCAATAGTAGCTTTTGGAATGATTCATGCAAAATCCAAGAAATTGGATAATTCAATTGAAATTTCTGTAAATACAATCAGATATTTGATTTTGAGTAAAAATTGCTTTGAAAATATGCACATGTAAATTATACCCGAACAAAACAGAAACAGAGTTATTACTTTTATCTCTGGAAGTGACTAGAATAGAATTGAAAAGCTCTGTTTCGGAGCAGAAGGATGAGAAATGAGATCACCTTTAGTTTTTGGAACCTGGGAGGCTCCGTTCTTGCCTACATGAAACCACACAGACAGATTATTATTTTTCACCCCAAAAACTCCCATTTAGTTCTATCATGAAAACTTCTCGGTTCAATACAGTTGTTTGTTTCTCTAGCCTGGTGTTCTTTGTTTATATTACTTTTTTTTGCCCTCCTGTCAGAACTGAAAAAAAGTCGAATAAATTCTATATGGACTCACTCTCCCAGCTTTTTTTCAAAACGGAGTCGAGCAGAAGTATCAAAAGCCGTTTTGAGAAGCCCAGATCTAAAACTTCTTAACATAACATTCTGTCGTCTTAACTCTTCAGTGATACATGTAGTAGAATGCCTCAGCTCAGGAATTGAAGAACATCTTCTTCACTTCGAAGGCAAAGAAAATATCAACTCTGAACTCACTGTCTCACAAGGTTTGGTAAAAGTATAAAAACAAATATTGAAATGTATCCTTCATATTAGCTCCCTGGGTGTCACGTCGTAGGCTGGCAAAGGCTTTATGATTTCGGTTTAAGTAACACGTATTAAAAATTACATTTCACTTGTACTTTTTGTTAAAGCAACTCGCACTATTTTGAAGGCAGGACTCCTCTTCTAATGCATCACAGGCTATCATGTCTTCAAATAAAATTCCAATGAAATTTAGATTTTAGTTTGACTTAGAAAACTGATAGGAATGAATGAGTTTTTGAGTACTGTTAATACGAGGAAGCACTTGCTGCCAAAATTAGCTTGGATATGTTGGTACCCATTTTATTTTAAGCCTTCGCTGCAATTAACTGCATTTATTTGATAACCATGCAAAAATGAGCACATCATACATTTAGGTCAGGAACACGCTTTTTTTTTCCTACTAAAATCGCGCCACCTATTTAGCGATCCTAAGCAGTCTAAGTGTCACAATTAATCGCAATTAATTTATTTGCAGACGAATAACTGTCAAGTCAAGAACTTAAATTTAGTTGACGTAGCAGGAAGCAGCCAATAAATGATGCGTTTGGAACTTTAGCTTTCGATTGAATTTGCATAATTGCACCTCGTTAACAATTAATACTAAAATACCACTAAAAGTTTAAAGTTGTGATGTGCGAATGCTCTAGCCGTTAATTTTACTTCTGTAGAATCTGCCGGGATATAAATATGAGCGTTCTATTCCGAGATGGTAATAGGCCGGATCACGAAATTTCACAAGATGTCTGATGTCTCAGTCACAAGTCACAAGTTCGATGCGTAGTTATTTTCCTATCCTACGACATGAACTCTGAAATGTGTGTCGCCAGGGCTTTTGGAAGGGTCTTTCAAAGTCTCAAGAGAGCTGTAGATCACCCATCTCTCTCTTGCGTCTCGTTCGTATACATGGAATTGTTTCGAATCAAGTTACTTGTCGCTTAACAGCCTATCTGATCTTCTGGAGTACAATGTGCCACTGGACACAAACTTAAAAAATTCAATGATCTGCAGCATTAGAGAAATCACTCAATACTGACCAGATCCAATTATTTTTATCAAAAAAAAAAGGAAGGAATATACTTTGAATGCTTCCAGGGTCCGAGACCGGCACATGCAGCGTTCAGTTTTTTTGTTGGTATTACTCCGTAAAATAGCCCGATAAGTTGTACAGGTAACAAAAGCTTGCAAAAATCGGCTGCACCGATACTTGCCTTTTGATGAGTTAATTACCGAACGTAGGGCTATAAGTGTTACGTCGCTAAATGTATTGGCAATTGCTCATCTACGAAAGTACCTGCATTTGGCAGTCATGTTTCAATTCCACGAACAATACTTGAGTCTTGGTTGGAGTAAACGAGCGTATAATGGAAGCAGAGTCACAATAACAATCAATATCAATGAAGACATGCAGGTAGCCCTGTTTGCTTTGTTAAGCAGACCCACCTGTAATCTCGGCGAGAAAGGGAAGGGGGAGGTTTGTGTCGGTCCGAGTCAATCGACAAAAGTGCCTCTTGATGGAGAGATTAGTAGAGCACGGCGGCTTGACGCCTTGAAGAAACGGAAAATTGACTTGGAGCGTATAATTAGGTCTCCCTTCGCTAATGATACATTGAGCTCCGAAGTGTCCTACGCCTACTCCACTGTTTGTTCGGCGTAATCCTGGGTGGTTCTTCTTACGCGGCCGGTGTCAGGGCTTGGTAACGGGTCAGGTGGGCAGGCCGCTGAACTCCTTTTTCAACTCTGCATCATCCCCCGACAAGGCTTCTCATCTCAAGTACCTACCCACTTGTACGCTTACGCGATACTCTTGACTTTCATGCATCATTTGACCCACTAATGCCACTAATATCTCGTGCAAACATGAGCCCTTGAGAAGGCTGAGCCTCAGGTACCCTGTAGAATCACACGGAGTAATAACCTGAGGATGTAAGCCATTATATGCTACGCCAATGATTTCGGTGGAGTCTGTAACGTGACGCAACGAGACCTTGATTACTCATTATTCTCAAGTACATCTTCATTCATCCCTGAGATACGGGTACTTTCGTCTAGTCTGATTCTTGAAATCGGCATGATGAAGACCTGACTTGTAATTACGTTACGTCTACCACAGACCAGTTGAATTGAGATGCTGTGGGCTTTTGCATTGATAGTTTAGCCGGCTGACGCCTCTTTTAAATACACCGCAACAGCGTGAGAAAATATGATCTGGTCAATTCATCTGATACCTTGTCTTGTTACGGGTACCCTTGTTATTGGATCATTACTTTATTAGTCTCACCATTACCCAACGCGGCATCCCGCACACGTTTACAGAAAATAAACACGTCAAGTAGAGGTATGAAATGAATCCAAGTTCGTAAATTGAGCGTTGAATTACCAATTACCACCCACCATCGCCTGCATCTACAGCTCTGAATCAGGTCTGCCTATGCTCGATTATTCAGAGAAAACACAGATTTACCGAGATGGGTTGGCTCTTTAAATACGATTTTAAGTTGCAAAAAAATGCAAAGATTTGATATCTAAATACCCCTTTCATTAAAGTTTTTGGTATTTACAGCGACCGGGATTTCTTAACTCTCAAATTCGAATTCTAAATTTGGTCTAAGGGGTAAATTGGATGCACTCTAGCCTCAGCTTCTCGGTTTTCACATATAAAGTCTCTATATGACTTGAAGGCATGTAAAGTGACAGTGAATTACCGGGAGTCGACCTTCCAAAGCTGTGTTATTGTTTTGACTAGAGACGCTAAGGGACCAAGAGTTGAGAATTTCTGTCCCGGTGCAGTTCGGCAGAAGATTATGCGTGTCCTCCGTAACCATTTACCAAATCTTGTTTTCATTACGAATCCCGCAAAGGAGGGGAAGATCCCCGCAGACACCGCCCGACACTTGTTTCTTCCTTCAAAAATAAAAGGATTTCTCACTTGGACCCTAACTTTGCCGACAAGACACTTGAACTGCCTTGGACATGTCAATCAAGCGACGCCTCAAGTTGAAACAGATTACTGTTCGAGCATCTCTTCTTCCTTTTACAAAACGGTGACAGCCGAAGAAGCTTTGACCAAAGATAAATAGATCACGGTTGGTTTTGACACAAAGACGGAATAAAACTTAAAGACACCACGATCAATTAAGAATAATCAATTGGAAAATTAATTTCTTATATTTCATGTGGTTTTTTGCAAGAAACATAATCATTTAAAAGTTATCCCGTGAAGCTTTCGCTTCGATTGTCCAATTAAATAAATAAATAAGGCAATACAGTTAGGATCATGACTGGTCTCCTGTGATTTCCGGTCTCCTTAAATTGGCGCCTTTGCCAATCCCATTTTGACACTCCTCCAGGTACTTCTCCTTAATTCTGTGTCTTCTTGTGACGTCAGGCGTCTCGATTTCGACTCAACCTTGATTTCAAGGAAATTCACTTGCTACTCCTAGCCTTATAGCCTGAGAAACAGAGAGTAATGATTAGATTCTATTTCCTCACAAATTACATGCTTACTGGAGTTTACTCAGGGTTGACCAACCTGAACTGAAAGGGTTAAGCAGAAGTAGAGGGTAGATGTAAGATGCAAGTATTGTTCTGTCCGTATTGAGTCCTACACGGTTTGAATTGAACAATGAGAATTAAACTACGGGATCATGATAATGAGAGGACTTCAGGTTCAGGGTTGTAAGGGTTGTCATGTAGGATGAGGTTTGTAGCAGACACCACGCCTGTTCGTCTAATACGCGGCGTACATTGGCGTCAGTTCTTCAGTTCAGTCGCGAATAAGTAGATTTTGTTTCATGTAAATGTATGAATACTTACTGGGTACCAAGTCAACATTCATTAATTTCGTCATGTACCCCTGCTTTATTCTACGTATGTGGGTTGACGCCGCGGTGTAGCTTAACTTTCTAAATACCCAGGTGATAGCAGCTAAAGATCATGCTGGGGGTGCGGTAAGGGGGTGGAAATCCTAAACTCATGACTGAGTTGAGTATTTCGATTGCAGGGTGAAATTGACGTAGAAAGTCATGAATCTGAGATCGAGACGGAGGCTGATGATGATTGTCAAGCCGAAGTGGGGGTTGAAATAATAAACTGGTGGTGGGGTGGGGAGTTGTTTGTAATGAGGTTATTATCCATGAAGTGAATAAGTGCCTTGAAGGAAGGTATAAGGGAAGATGTAGTAGCGAACAAGCTCATTCAGGGTACTTACCGTTCTGGATTTGGGCAATGACATGACTACGGACCAAACTACTTGTGCCTCTGCGCTTTTGGGATACGATGAACATAAGTTACCGGAAAGAGAGGCGTGGCGTTGACGGACATCACAAAGCGGGGATCTTTAGCTTTTCACGTTTTTAAGCTTCTGTCGGCTGCTGGCTTCACCTTTTTCGGATCCAATATAATTCTCAGGTGAATTTGTTTGTTTATGGGGTTTACCTGTGAAAGATGCTTCCAAGTACCGCACAGAACAAGTTGTAAAATTAGTGATTTATTGATTTACGAAATCATTTTTAAGGTGAAAAATCAATGCATGTTGCTTGCCATTGACTCTTCATCAGATCCATGTAACCCTAAAAATGACTTTCAAATATCATATTAGCTGAATAGTCCATTGTGAACATGGAACTCATCATTTCTCATTTCCGACGTTGTGTGACCTTTCTCTCTGATTCTCCCAGTCCCAGCCAGATATACAGCATTTAAAAACACAGCTCCGGTATATAAATAGCCACAATATTAAATAAAATGCATTTTTAAAATCCTAAACTATTTTGTTAAGTAGGTATACAAGGAGCTTGTGTTCGACAGCCTGGATCGAGAAATGATTTTAAATGGACAAATCGTTGAAAATCTAATTGACAAAAAAAAACTAGATATCTGTATGTCACCGATTTTCATCGATTTCACACCTTACCTTACCATAGCATACTTGTTATTTATTTTGTGCTTTTCAATGGAAACGAAATCCTAATGGGACGGCGAAACGGTATATTAAACATAATCATCAGCTAAAAGCTAGCGAAAACACAACAGCCTCGGCGTTTGCAACTTTGGAACAATAGCATATTTATATTATTATCAAAAAACGGCACAACAGCATTAAAGCAGTAGTGGCCAGTGGCCAAGGTTTATTTGGGACTGTACAAAAAACGGTGTGACTTGAATTCTGCTGGCTGGCCTCTCACATGTGTGTGTGTGACGTGTGACTTGAGCTCGAGTCTGTGAGGCGGCGGAGCGGCTGTTGTGAGCTTGCTTGGAAGAAGTGAGAAATCTCCTGCGTGAGACCACATTTTCGTTGCCTGACTATCCGGGACATGTGAGAGAGACGAGAGGCTCCTAGATTCCCACAAGCAAAGAGCATTGAGCTAAAATAAGGATGCTTTTCAGCCAGCACAGTCCCCGGTCATGCAGCCCAGTTCATTTGAGACTGGCCCACACCAGTCAAACTCTCTCTGCTCTCACTCAGACTGTCCCAGATAAGTGAGTGGGCTTCGGAATCGGAGCCAGAGCAGAGAAGCCCAAAGCTCAAGCCTAGCCCGTGTCTTTTACAGCTTGCCCGTTCCACCGGAATGGGAGCTGCTTGCCTCATGTCTAAAAATCTCAAAAACTCACACAACTGCTATAAAGTCCATTTAGCTTTGAGCTTATGCTTTCCAGAAATCTGGATTATAAACAGCAAATTAAGAATAATACTATTGTTCAAATGTCATTAAACGAATCGTAGATCACATCGCATCGCGATCGGGATGAGATTTTTGGCATTATGTATCCTGGGACGGAAGGGTGTATGCTGGTAAATACTCAAATTAATTTTAAATATACGATTCCTCAATGACCATAAGTAACATTGATTCCTTTTCAAAGCAGTTTAGGTTATTCCTGTAAGCTGGCTGCGCTTAAGTACGAAGTTCCAGTTCCAGTATCTAATGTGTCGTATTTTAAGGGGTATACTACGAGTAGATATTTCGGCGTTGAAAAGATAAAGATCAAAGATCGCTTCCAAGACTAAAGTATCAAATAACGGAGTAGGGCAGTGCTGGAATCTTAGAACATGTCATCACTTTCACAAACAAGATTGACTGACATTGAAGAGGGTAGTCGAGAGAAAGGGATCAGATGCAGGATCGCATTTCCTAAAAGGTCAACAAGTGCATGTAGTAAAAATTGGACATAAAATCGAGGGACGATGGCCAAGAAATGACCACTGTAGTGGTCCCTTCTTCAGTTCAAATTTTAAGATTCTAACAGTTATATACGGAAAGAAACGGCATACGGCCAATGTCTGACGCCAATTGCTAAAAACTTGGCATATTTTGGATTTAAAATTTAAAAATTTTAGTTTTCTGGAGTTAGCTGACGAATCTGATAGCAACTATGCCCTTGTTTCAAATAATTTACGAGAACAACTAAGGCAGCTGAGCACAGGAGAATCTCTCGATTTGAAAAGTAAATATTTCTCATGATTCTGTTTGATTGTATTGAGAGTCCCTTGGCGTTGGCGCCGATGTGGTGACCGCAAATGGATTTCCGAATGATGATGAGTGAGTGCACAGTAGCGACTTTAGTTTTAAGGGTATATAAATGTAGCTTTTGTTTTTATACATAGTTTTGAATATGAAGCTGGTCCTTACCGAACTGAAACCCTAAAAATGTTCTGTCTTGAGTAGTAGACCAACTACAATAATGCACAATGCATATACAATAATAATGCTACGTCTTGAGACGCAGCCCAATCATGCTTCTTCCGACTACAGAACTAAATGTGTCTCAAGTGGTGGAAGAACATAAATAACTGATTTGTACATTACATACAACTAAAAGTGGAGCTCTGGGCTGGAATGACACGGACCCGCCGCTGTAAAAGAGATCCTTGACAATTTCGAGCTTGGAAAATAGCTCAGGATCGATGGATGCAATGCATGCAAAACCAGAACTGATTTAATTTAGCGTGTTAAGCATCGTGGACAAACTCTGGCGTAATTCTTCGTGGGAGTTTAATATAAATACTACCCAAAGTCGTCTGAATTTAAAAGAAAGATTTATAGCTAATACGGATTTACATGCATTTCATTTTATGCTCGTAATGTCATCTGCTACTGCTACATCCTCTCGGTAAGTCATGAATTGTCGTTTTACCCAAAAAGCCACGACTACGAGGAGACTTCAAGGAAGTCTGGGTCCTGGGGGTGAGAAAAATTGGATCTTAAAAGTATTATTCGAAGAAGCTTCAAAGATCAGCTTGGACCTTTGAAAAAAATATCACTTTCACTCGTATGTGTCTTCTTATGTATTTTTAGGTATTATTTTAGGTATTAGGTAGCAAAACCTGGAAGGGAAAAATTAAGTCATTAGAATCATTAAAACAATATGAAGCTTTCCGAGTTTTGAGAATGAATCTAAGTTTTCACAATTTTACACAAAGCAACGAATTAGAAATTGAAATTGAAAGCCCCATGCCATTACGGAATTCGACAAAAAGATATAAATAGTTGAACTAATTAGATTTATTTTTCACTAGGGACGCGGCTTTAGGTGCCAACAATTTAGTACAACAATAACATATGTGGCAGCGGAGTAATGTTAATGACGCGAACTGGGACGAGAATGAGGGAAGAGGAGTCGAAGGGCTCTTTTACTGAAATCACTCTTTGTCACGA
>VNWX01001313.1:0-15637 GCA_009869905.1 Ceratophysella communis
CGAACAAGGATTGGAAGCATCGCAACTCTCGGAGTAATATCTCTCTTGTACGCAATGTCGAAATTCGATTGAAGGCGTGAAGCCGGGATCACACTCGCATACTTTCAGAACGCCCATCTTATTTTTGAGCCTGCTTTTACTGTTGGGTGGGCACACTGCAGTACTGTTGTCTGCTACTGGACTAAAGAAACCTCTATTTCCAGCCCAAACATAGTAGAACAACTTCTGCTCCATTTTATCGAAATACTGGTATCTGGCCGTGGTAGTTTCATATCGATCTTCATCTTTGACTCTCTCGTCCACGGCGAAAACACCACGTGAGATGGCGAAAATCTTAATCAAAACCATTAGGACCCTCATTCTAATGAATGATTTCGTGATTTTGGTATACACAATACTCGATGATCGGTGCCCGAATATTTGTGCCCGTCAAATTACTGGAAATGATTAGGTACTAATATTGAGTGTTTACTACCGAATTTTGATGAAGAGTAGTAACTGTGACTTTTTTAATTGAATATCTTTGACCAAAGACAAATTAAAACATTTGACGTTAATTTAAAGGCTTGATTATTTCAATTAGGCCTCCTAATCCTAATTGTATTTTGTTCCTTCCAATTGAATCAATTACAATGTTCTGCTTATCAAGAACGTAATATTTCAAAGAGTTATTTTCGTTCCTGATTTGCGATATACGACTTTATATCCTTGACTCTAATGCGTTGCCGGATACCTACAGAGTTGGTTGATGACGTTACAGAGTCACTTGTGGAGTCCCGTGTGGATAAAAATGGACTTCTTTACGTACAATAACCGTAAAGTCTGAATAAATATTTAGGCATAATTCCTAGAAAATTTATTTCCAGAGTTTCCTCGATTATGGCTCATTAGGGTCCCAAGAGCATAGTTTGAGCCCTGGTCTAAGGCTTAAGGCTCTGGCTGCCTAGAACGGAAGTCCTAATTTTAATCGCGGCATCAGAGTCACACGACGATTCGTGAATTCATTCGTCTGTATCCTTTCTTCTGTTACACATGCAAATGAACTCATGAAAACCAAGTCATGTTCAGCTTGGCTGACGTTGAAGATGCACGCCTTTTACACACTCACAGCAGCGTCTGAATCGAAATAGTCTATGGTTCGTGAATTTATTTTGACCAAACCCTTCTTCCTGTGCTCTGAAGTTGGTTCATTGAGAAAACGAAATTATGTACTTCGTGGTTCCATTTCTGACTCATATATTTAAGGTAGATTTTATGTAATAGATAGATGTTCTGTCAGGACTAATCGACGTACGAACATAGCCAGGTATGCATTTGCATAACGCACGTTATAAGAAGGTTGTATAGCAGTGATGATGAGACTGACGCATCTTCCATTCATCATTTCTTGAAGGCCTGCTTATTATATGATTTTCTTCTTTGTTCCCACAGGTATGTCGCCTTGGTTGAGAAGAAAGCTCCGCCAAGATTCTATTGAAGAGGAGCAGCCATCACTGCCACCGCGTGAAGACAAGCACCATGGTTCCCCATACAACCCCCACATGGGACTGCCTTCTGCCAGACACATGTCGTACTCCGGGCGAGTTCGGCGCTGGTCACCACAACGTGTTCCCGGTTCTGTTCCAGCCGCAGTCCCGCATCACCCACAAGGCGCACACATCTTGAACGGTGGACACACTTATTCCTCCTTTGGCCAGTCTCCACGACGAACCCCGCTTCCTCAACTGAATGGTCAAGGCGAGTCTGACCTAACCTTCAGTAAGCGCTATCGGAATGAGAGAACACTGTCAATGCCAAATGACCCATTTGACATAACTGGGTTTGAAAGCCAAAAGGTGCGAGGTGGTCAGAGGGATTCGTTCTCCAGACCGCCAGTGGCACCTAACTCCATGATCATGAGTCTTAGCTGGAATAATAAAGCCGCCGTTAAAGGGCTTAGTGAGTTCCAACCCGCCAAGGGCTACAGGAAGAGCACTAGCGTCAACTTTGCACTCTCGAGTTTCGGTGATGAAGGTACAGGTCACTCACGCAGGTCCAGTGTGGACGAGAGTCAACGCAGGGCGTCTTACAATCATCCTCCATCTTCCCTTAGCGAGTATGACGCCTACCACTTTGAAGATTCTGCTGAGCATGATATCGACCTTAGCTTCGGGTCGAGGAGGTCACGCAAAGAATCCGGTGATACTCAATCCGCTGTTTTGTCGACTCGTTCCAGTCGAGAGAGTAGCCCATGTCTCAAGCGAATCAACAGACATGGCACAGTTTCCATTGACACAACTCCCAAAGTTCTCGGTCTTCCGCCCCTGCCACTTAAACCCGTGAAGGGAAATAATTCCGAAGACAGATCTTCGTATGAGCAGCTCAAAACCAAACTAAAAGAAGTGTCGGATAAGTGCTTCAGTTCGGGGGGCAACAAGTCCAAGGCCAAAGTGACACCATCAAAATTAAAACTTTTCTCGAGGTTTTATAATAAGGAGCCAAAGGATCCAGTCCCACTTTCTCCGTCTGGTCGAAAAGTCAGAAGCTTTTCATTTGGTGGAATTCCACAGTCGCCTGAACCCGTTGTCCAAGATGAAGAGCCAGATGAGGACGATACTTCCGCAGCTAACTTCGAGCTTCGTGTCAACCCTCTTTACGTTGACGAACCGGTGAGCCCATCTGACCTACCCGATCATGTGATCATGGGCATGAGCCTGGATGACTTCAAAGCATATCACCATCAAACGAATAAAGCTGGAAGTAGTGGCAGCAACAATTCGGACGGGGATAGCGGGATCGTCAATGAGCTCCTGGACAATTCCTTATTCATGGATTCCGAGCCTTCGAAATCTAGCTCAAGCGCCGGAGACCGCTGGGAGTCGGGGTCATGGATGAGTCGTCCAGGAACGCCGAGTCGGAAGGCTGTTCCATCGTTTTCTTCTACCAGTTCCAATAACCCCAGCCTCCAGCTCCAAGGCGAGTATCGACTGGTCAGAGTCCGGAAGTTTCCACCATTTCCGCATCCAATGATCCGAGCAAAATCAGTGTTCAACAACATGAATTGCACTGTCTCGCCATCTTCAACCCTGGAATTGGGAATTACCTTAGACAAAAACATGGACGAGGCCTCGGCTTGTGGCTACCTGATCAGGGATGTTCATCCAGATTCTTCTATTGCAAGGTGAGATGATACATATTCATATGCGACTCATACCACCGTGGATAAATTTTACACATTAATGCGTAGGCGCATCAGTACACTACCAGCCATGCAAATATAAACCTCGGTCTTGAATATTGAATGAAACTGAGTCTCAACAACAGACATGACCTCGTCGTCGATCCATAATTGAAATGTATCACATCATCCCTCATTTCTTCTTCCGCCTCTCTGCGTCGGGAGCGGAGGGAGTTAATTGACCTTGCTCCGCTATATTTAGAATCAGGACTCAAGTCAATTGTTCTTCAATCTCCTGTCTGCGTGGAGCCAGGAGGGCAGGTTCTTGTGGTTTGATTATAATACGTGGGCAACTGCAGCGATACATGTGGTCGTGGTCTGGGCAGCTTGGCTGCGTTGTTGCATTACATGCTAAAAATATTTCAATATGAAGCATGGAGGAATGTGGACCTGACAGACTGGAGACAGGAGTAACTGGTTCTTTCAATAAATCCATATTCTAAATCTGTTCTGGGCCTTCCAACAAAAAGCAAACAGGTTCCAGGTCCACTTAGGCACTTAGCTAGGTATTCCAGGTGGACTTTGGTATAGGAATGCAGGGCTTTCCGGGGGTTGAAAGAGGTGAGAAAGAAAAAAGGCTACTTTAAAATTTTCGGGATTGACGACGACGTAACCTTCACTGCATTGTTGAATCAAGCATTTAAACTGAAAGTCTTTGGGATGACGCAGGTGAGGCACTGTTTGGTTCTGCCTTAAATTTTTTTAATTTAATTATTTTACAATGCGGGTGGAAATTACAGAAAATTAAAATTTATTCCGGGCTATAAAAATTTCAGTTCTTGTATTATAGTTTGTAATGATTCCATTTACAGCATATCGTTTTCAACTGGTATACATGCCTTATTCAGAAAGGGCTTTCGTGATAGTAATTAAAGTAATTATGGAAATACACATTAACGTGTCAGAATTTATTAATGTTTTTTTAAGGTTCAGCTTAGATCATTATTTCAAACTTCGGGAAGAAGTTATTCAGTAGAGCATACTGGCACCAGTTCAACGCTGCAGGCTACTTTTACAATTTCAATAGCTGTTTGTCTGTACGAAGATGATTAGACGACTTATTTATAATCCTCATGGCTAGTCAGAGGGTTTTTCTTATTCCGGCTAGAAAAGTTATGAAGTCTTTTGGTTGTATTTGGAGAAAGTTTTGCACAGAAATTTCAATGGAATACTGGAATCCCGCAACCATTTCTGGATATCCCTACTCCAGACATTATACATACCTAATATATAAATTTGAATGAGTAATAAATTTTCTAAAAATTTTTAGCTTAGAAAATAAGACGCATTATTGTGCAACATTTCTTTAGACTAACATAAATATCTTCGAAATGTACGGCTACAAAACGAATTAATCTCTGGAAATTCCTAGTTATTAAATTTTCAGCTAAGCTTATAATCGGCTAAAATCACCGAAAGGCGTAAATGTTAAATTCCGAGAAACAAGCTCTAAAATGCCAAATAGTAAAATATGAATTTACATGCCATTCTTACTATGAATCCAATGATCCATGACGGTGACATCTTATTTGGCTTTGGCTGTCGCCGGTTAGTCGCGGTTCGTGGTCAGACAGAAACCCCAGTTGAATCCAAAATGATGTTCCCCAGTTCCACAATAATATTATTGCTTTATGAGCCGAAAGAAAACCAGAATAAGCATTATTTTGAGTGAAATCCCAGACTTTGGAAAGGTAGAAACGGGACTTGGCTCCACATTTTATGCCCCAGTCGCAGTCTCGTCAATGTCATGTCATATAAGTAAATGAGAAAATACGATTATGGCAATATCATGTTCTCTGGCTACTATACGGCATAATTTCATGTCAATGTCAAGTCACATTCATCCGAATTCGGGGGTTGAGCTTTCTGAGAATCATATTCTAAATGTATCCTGAGAAGGTTTACGGAATCGTAGATTTAGCAGAACACGCGAGGATGAACCTTAAACCTTGTTCCCGGTTCACATGCTTATTTCCGAGGTCTCATATTCACGAATAGTTATATTATATTAAACTCGAGACTCGAGAAGGACGCTATTCAATTTTAGCGAGCAACTCAACGTTCTGCCATTCATTTCTAAATGAAATCTTGTCCTATATTATGACTTTGGGCGAATATATGATATATGATTCTTGATTCAGACTAGACAGGATCCATACGAGCCTAAAGGCAATGAAAGAAAGTTTGCGTTTTTGGATTTTAGGGCGCCGAGTTTACTATAGTCTTGCCTGTATTTAATCCAGGCTCGTGCATCAATTTGTTTGAATGTTTTCAGTGTACCAGTATGTTTTCACGTGCTTGCATTTTTGGCAAAACGAAGCCGTTCAATACAAACCAACAGAACCCAGGGCGGAGATACCACTGCAAATTAAAATTTGCAATGCATTTTGCACTAAATAAGTACCTGTCCCTAGCATTGTTCCCGTTACCAATACTAAGCAATTTTCCATATTTCGTGACATCATTATTATCAAATATTTAAATGGCAAACCTGAGCTACCAAACCGTTCGCAGTTTTGGTCAAGAATGATAAATATTTATGGTGAAACAACAGTTAAATATAAATGCTGGGCATAATAACTTCTTTGAAGCCATTAAAAGCCTTAACCGGAGTAGCTTCTCTGCAGGGTAGTGCTGCAAATCGTTGAAACTACGAAACACTTGCTCATTTGAGGAGAGTATCGTATCATTATCATTTCGCCGTATTATTGAACTCCATTGGAGTCTAGATGAAGACAATAGTGCCGACTGCCTACCTAATGACTCCATTATAACACAATATCCCATCTCCCCCCAAATTAAAGCCCGAGAACTATTATTATGATTACCGTTCCTTTGCTTTGACTCCCTTTATTAGTTCATTCAACACTCAAACAAACTTACGTAATTTCTCAGCCAATCCCTTGCAACTCACTCCAACTCCAAAGTGAGGGTGTTTGATTTGATTACTTTCCTCGGCCCTATTGTTGTCCATTTGGGTGCATTCGCATATCGTGTCTGTAGCATACTAAATTTCACAATGCACACTGTGCATTTTGGATGCATTTCAGCATATTTTCAATATTATTCCAAATTACAATATGCAATTATCGTGTGACATTGAGGTAGCTTCTGATGACTTTATCACAAATCGGGGACGATATAATGTGAGGATGAGGACACTGTCAGAAATCTGTACGATATACGATATGCCGGCTACGTACCCTGCACTCTGTTAATGTTGTGAGTGCAAAACCTCAATGAAGTTAGGCTTTCCACAATACAAAGCCAAAAAAGGTTTCATCCGGCAGACAAATTGCATTTGTGTATGAACGTCCGCCAGGTTGACTATTTCGTTACAGTTGTTCGATTTTTGCAGAATAGCAAAGAAATATCTGTACGATATGCTGGCTACGTACCCTGCACTCTGTTAATGTTGTGAGTGCAAAAACTCAATGAAGTTAGACTTTCCAGCCAAAGGTTTCATCCGGCAGACAAATTGCATTTGTGTATGTACGTCCGCCAGGTTGACTATTTCGTTATAGTTGTTCGATTTTTGCAGAATAGCTATGTAATCCATTCCTAATGTTTTCTATTTTTCTGATTCTTTCAGCCAAGGCGAGCTTCAGGTTGGGGATGAAATTATAAGCGTAAACGGAAAATTCGTTCGTGGGCTAAGTGCGTCTGAAGTCGCTACTCAACTGAAAAGCGTGTTCAAACGAGATATGGATTTGGTCATTCTCCGCCCGCCCGCGCCTCTGTCCTCTGTCGGTGGGTCGGGGTCAGGATCAGGATCCGTCAGGTCATCTTCCTCCGCTTCGTCTACCTCCTCGTCGATTGTCCAGGACGCCACCAACAAAACTATCATCAAGATTTCTTATGATGAAGCTAATGAGGAAGTTCCATTGGGAGCAAGGACGCGAAGCAGTCGGAGAATTGCATTCGCCACAGATCAAGCGGAGGACCATGAGGATGTCGTGGACAGCAACACAGTTCCACGATCGGCCTACTACCGTCCATCCACACCTAGTCAGACTGCAAGCTCCGCCGCGGCGGAAATCAATTCAGCTAGACGGAAATTTGTTAGCAGTCTCATGGAATCTGCATCGAATACGGCTAGTCTTGACCTGGACGTTCAGAAAGAGGTCAAGGAGAAGGACGACTCTCCGTCATTCTGTACCCTACCTCGACGGCCCAAGTCCACACTCTTGACCACTCTCACTATCGTGTACGAGAAAGGCGGTGGGAACAAGCCGCTGGGTTTCACTGTTGTGGGCGGAAAGGACTCGCCCAAGGGTGACATGGGCATCTTTGTTAAGAGTATTTTACCGAATGGACAGGCCCTCGATGATGGACGGCTCCAAGAAGGTGAGAAAAAGTTATTGGATGGGTCCTGTCGTTCTTGGCAGCGTGGGTTATTTTGCCGGCGTCGGGTCGGGCTTATGAGCCTTTGTGTTTTTATGCCGGCGTCAGAAAGCTCCAAATTAAATGGTCGCGTTTAACTTGTGTAAAAACCTGTTAATGGTGTGAAATGCTTGTCAATGCTGAAACGGCGACAGCTCCAAGAAAACTAATGCATCCTGTGTGTTGCCGTAGTTTAAAAGGCTTTAGGGGGAAAATTTAAGTCACCCCGATTTCTTTCAAAAGAAATATCACAAGGCATCATGATGGCGCGTGTGTCAATCTACGAGGTTATGCCCCAACCTTAGACGTCCTTCTACCTTGCTAGATGAATACGATACATAAATCCAGGCGTCATTTTCATAAAACTTGACACAATAGGGCACCGGGTTTAGAGATGAGCTTCAAAATGAGGCCGACGAAGCTCGTCGTAGCAAATGAAACTAATAAAACCAAAGTGTGTTCGCTTGTCTCCCGTTCCATTACTACTTCTATTGTCTGGAGACTGTTTTGGGTGAATTGGACAGGGAAAACGGGAATTTGAGGTCCTGGAGCCTCCTTTCTTCCGCCACCGTCCCTTCCGGTTGTTGCCCAGAATCTTATTATTATTACTATTTATACAGAGCCATAAATAATGGGCAGCGGACAGGTCTCTTTGTATGCTACTGCAACTAGTGCTGCTCCACTGAATCAATATTTGTGGTCAGTTCCCAGAGGGACAACGTAGGATAAGGGACAGGAAGATGCATTGCTCTGGCCAATCTTAGATTTCATATAAATAGTGCGTAGGTGTAGGCAATATTCTAGAGTAAGGGATTCGTGCCAGTCGATGGCATTCCGCGTTCTGTCTTGCATTGTAGACCAAATAAAAAATCTGTAAGCTGCGCTTTAAATTGCATGGTAGGTGCAAAATTTCAAGCTGACCAAAAATAAGAATTGTTAAAGTTCTGCACCTCATACCTGACACCATGAAATAACCCAATTATCGATCGGGAACAACGTTAAAGTGCATTGAAGCTAATTTATGACTTTTATTTGATTTCCAGGAGATGAAGTGCTGGCCATTAATGGAGAGTCGGTTGATGGACTCACGCACTTAGAAGCTGTAACACTGTTCAAGAAAGTCAAGCGTGGTCCTGTGGTTCTAACCGTAAATCGAAGAGCCAAGAAATTGAAAGATCGAACACTCAAGTCCCAGTCTTGTGACAATCTAATAGAAGCTTAGAGGACTTATATTGCTATTTCTCTGTCTGTCCATGTGTTTTAAAAAAGATATTTCAATTTTCAGTTGTAGCAAGAACCTTAGAGTAGAAAGATTTTTTTACATTATGTCTTGTTGTTTCTCAATTTTAATAAATAGACTAATGATAATTTATATCCTGTGTTCATATCGTTGCTTGCCATTATGATATAAGTATTTAGGATTTTTCAAAGTTATAGACAATCAGTAGTCACAAATATGCATACCTAGTTTATAGTGAGAATGTGACCAAATATCTTCGTAGTTCTAAATCAATGTCTGTAGCTCGTAGTACAAATTTCTATCGAGTTAGTTTAGAGATAAATAGTAATGTGTTATTAGATATCTAGAAGCGAAAATGTAGTTGGTCTAGTGTGTTAGACGGTAAATGATTACGTATTTAGAAAAGTTACAAAATGGGACAATATTAATTGTGTTAGCTACTCCTCTACAACAGTTGATTGGATTTTAAATCATAACTTTCTAAACGATTGAGCTGTTGTGAATTAGAAATGAAATGGGTCAATTTACTAGCAGCTTTAGAACTTTTGTATTGACTCGTCGTAAATTAAATCTTTAAGTTTGGCTTTGGTCAGACAAGCAGATACTAATAGATTTTTAGCTGTCTTCTTTGAATAAAATATACATTCCAATCCAACAACAGAAATTTTGAGCAGAGTTTTCAATGAGATTTACTTGGTATGTGGTATGTGTCAAGCAAAAGCATTTTCCATATTTTCGTTAACAAGCTTTTTTTGAAGAATATAAAGAATGAATATAGCATAATTTCCTGAAATTGAATAAGAATGAATCAATGTTTGGGTATAAAATTATTGATATCCGATTTGCATGGCCCAGTAGTACACGATGGGCTGGCTGGAAATCCGTAAATTACTCTTACTTTTTGCTTGTTGCTATAGATTATAAATCATTTTAAAATAGTATATTGCACTGAAATTCAAAATATATATTGCAAGGATATATTTTTTAACTTGCCAAAAATATGCAAATTTTAAAATTGAAACTTTACTTTGCGGGTGTGAATTCCAAATAGTTGCTTCGGTTTTTTTAAAGATTAAACTAGGTAGGTAACCTTCATTCCTAATAGGTACAAATGGCATTAGAATAGAACTGGGCTATTGTGCCCTGAATGAAGAATCTTTTCCTTAGACTTTTCCCTGAAACTTTCTCAACGTTGAGAGCATTGAACGTATGAAGTAGGAAATATTCAATGTGTAATGTTAACATTTGACAAAAGCAATATTAACCTTCTGCATCGTTTTCTAGAAGTGAATATTTCATCTGCAATGCATTTTTAAAGTATAAATTTTAACCAATTATTGTTTTAAATAGGTTTATCAACAGTAAAAGAATAAAATTATAAACAGGGGATAAACTACAAAGTTTTCCAACCAAAACTTGTTTGTCCTTGGAAGCGGACATTGAATTGCTTACATTCTCCGGGTATCCACATCCACGCAGACTGCCCTGTGTGTCTGTACGGATGAGATTCAAAATCCAAGACCGTGAAACCGGTTTTGCATGCATACGAACTACGAAGTACATGGAATGATTCAGGGATTCATTTCTCCAGATCATAAAAAACAAGATCCTCGGGCAATTTCTCATCGCATCTCTTGCCACTTGCCGTAACGACACTATATGCATCAATCCGTAAACTCAAAAGAGTTTTTCTCTGCTAAATTGCATTGTTGCTACACTTTCTTGAGCTCTGCGTTCTGCTTCACTTGTCACAAACTAAATACCCTTTTACTGCTGACTTGTACTTTATATTAAATGCATCAAAAAACTTTCGCCAGTACACGTAGATAGCTACGCTAGGTTAATTATTGCTAAAATACTTAGCATTAGGCATCATCAAAGTGAGATCTTCTGTTTGTTGTTAGTGTATTAGCAGGAGTAGAATCGCAAGGTCAACTCTATTTTTGGCTACGGATTTTCTTATTCGCTAAAGAGGTACGTCATTCCATTTTCTGAGCTATTTTTTATCGCAAAGTTTTATCAGTATTTAGATTAAAATTTCATTGGAACTCTTGTTGCGCTGAATTTTAGCTTTAAAACAAGATAGTCAAGAAATTTATAAGAAAATACCTATCCAAATTCGCAAGCTAAATCTTATACAGTAAATAACTAACATTGAAATTAATTATAAATTTAAAAACGTCAGGAATTGATAAACCAAAGCACGTACGCTTTGACCAGTACTCTGCCAATGGTTCTATGGTAAAACCGATAAATTCACAAGGTCTGAGCTAATGGTGTTGTTACTAATGATTTGCGTCGTTAAATTACATTCAGATGACACAATCTGTCAAATGAACACAATATTATGATCCACCAATACCCGCACCCAACTAATTCTACTGAAGCGGAGTTAAGATTTCGACCCCCACTTACTAGCCTTTTGGGCTCAAATTTCTTGAGTCTTAAGTAATTTTTTTTTCAAATAATTTCTTACTTTATAATCAGACATGTTATCCTTTTTAAAGGTTCGACGGTGAATTTTCCTGGACCGGAAAAGCTTGTGTTTGGCGAAATAAATATACTTGTTAAGAATTTTATTTTATCTGTTTTAAGCAGCATTAACGATTATCGTATCGTACAGGGTATAACTATAACTGTGTGTAAAAAATGAAAGCTGAGCAGCATTCGCTCAGTTTTTGCACGCTTTTGAACAATGAGCATTCGTGACAATTTCTAATAAATCAACTTTAATGATATTTGTTCCTTTCCAGTACCTAAAGCATTCAATTAAGATGAATAGAATTGGGCTGACGCTATGTGTCTTCCTTGCACTTTATTATGAAGCGAATAGTGCTGGATATCAACCCTCAGCTGAAGATGCTCCAGCACCAGGCGAGAATCCTGATAAAACCTAGTCCACCCCCTCCTTATGCTCTCTCTTACGTTTATGTCAAGCACTTGGCAAAAATAGAAGAAGAATTGTACCAAATAATGCAAAATTATGAAGCAGCACTGAAACTAAGACTGAAAATTGTTTCAAAGTAAGTATTTAATTCGCATCTTACTTTTTACTGCATAAAATGCAATAATTTCTAATGATTTCCAAATTTGAAATTTCAGCTATGTTAAAGATTACGAAGATAGTACACTGAAAGGAACCAAGCATTTGGATGGTAACCCGGATCCAATGGCAAAAGCAGCAGCAGTTGCGTCCCATCCGCTCATGGCGTACCGTCTCATCAAAAGATACGCTAGTGAGATCGATGCTTTGGGAAATAATCTTGCAAAAAATCCTGAATCTCGTGAGCTCTTACACTTCGGCCCATGATTGTTACTTGCACATCTCCGTGGTTTAAAGTAAATATTTTTAATTTTTAGATATTAAGAAAAGAGTGTCAGAAATGATGGACGGACGCCCTTGGCCAACTAAATCAGACAACGAAGCCGCAATGGATGGACTTCTTCGAATGCATTACGTCTATAATTTTGATTTGAAAGAGGTGAGCAGGAAGGAATGGTTTGGTACACATAGGATTTAGACTTGATATTCATTAGCGTTAAATTAATTTTTGCAGTTCACGTCTGGAAAAATCGGAGATATACAAACCAACGTCGGCCTCACCGCAAAGCAAACCTTCCACATTGCAAAATTTGCAACTTATGCAAGTTTTCATACGCAAGCGATGGACTGGCTGAAAGTGACCAGTTGGAAGGTGCTAAACAAGACTGACGAAGGAAGTAACGATATCGGTGTGAATACCATTGCGCTTGCTTACAAAAATGCTGTTGACAAGGTTAGCGGATTTGCTGCTCGCACTGAAATAACCGCATTTGTTTCTGCATAGAGCTTGAATTCTTATCTATTATTCTTGTTTCAGCATAACCAAGAAATCGAAAGTACAAATAATACTGGCAACTTGTACACATATACCAGTAAAATTTTAGGAAACGATTTGCCCCCAAAGAAGCGAGACGCCACGCTTGACTTGCTTCAAGACGCGGAAAAGCTGGACTGGGAAGAGATCGTAGAAATGGATGAAAGCGAAGCTGCTGAACGATCTCATTTCGACTATATTTCGCTCTGTAATGGAAAAGGCACTCAGGTAGATATAGAAAACCTTTGTAGGTTTTAAATTAGACCATTAAAATTACTTGCTAAAATATACTTTTTTTACACAGACCGAAGCCGAGAAAGCAGAACTATATTGCTACTACGAACGCAAGAAGAACCCCTATTGGTATATCAACCCGCTCAAAACCGAAATTTTAAACCTGGACCCTCCACTCATTCAAATGTACGATTTCATTGGAGACAAGTGGATTGAATACCTCATTGAAAAGGCAACACCGATTTCGAGAGCTCCGCCACCTTCTGATGGAACAGCGACACCCCGAAGTGCAGCCTACGCTTGGCTTAACGACTCGGATATTCCTGAAACTCCGCTTTCACGAAGAATAGAATTAATCACTGGGTTAAACGTACGCGGAGAAGAAGCATCGACGGCAATTGCAAATCGCTTCCTATATTTTTGGTGGTCACGTGGCGAACCATGTTGATTCGGTAAATATTATCAATCGTTATTTTTCTAAAATGCTATGATTTTTCTGACGCTTGTTTCATTTTAATTGAAACAGCTAGGCGAAGATGCCGATGACCGTGGAGATCGTGTTACCACGTTTTTAATTTATGTAAGCTGGCTTACACCCAACTGTATTTAAACTTGGTTATATACTTACATGTGCACATGAAAAAATGTGATACCTAACCTTTGTTTTATAGATGAACGATGTTCCTGCGGGTGGTTATACAGCATATCCAGTTTTGGGAACATTCGTTAGGCCTATAAAGGGATCTGCCATTCTGTGGTATGATTCACTAAAGAATGGTGATATTGATAACCGAATGCTACATGGAGCTTGTCCACCGATATTTGGACATAAGTAGGAGTAAGTGCAATTTTACGCACATGATTTCGAACGCGTAATTATTCCAGCGCAAGTTTTTAAACTCACTGGAGAAGTAGTAAATTATTTATCTAACCCTAGTTTCTTTCCTATTCCATAGTTGCAACAAAATGGACTCATTTAAATGAGAATATGTTTACACGACCATGCGATTTGGATCCAGAAGTATAATCAACAATTATTTAAGGAACTATAAATAATATGCCTTAAAAGTTACTAGGTGCTCATTTCTTTGATAATCATTTACCTATAGCCTATAGATAGTAAAAAAATTTAAAAATGCAATAAATAGGAGTAAAAAATTAACTAATAAGAAAGCGATTAATATTATTCTAGGAAATTGTTTTTACAGCCTTTTGCTTCAGGCTAGATCCATATGAAGGGCAGTGAACTTTATGGACAAATCTTTAGCTGGCACCGCCCTGTGCAATGCTCGACAGTACGAATTAAGTGCCTTATAAAATTAGTATTAATTCATCAAGTAAATATTGCACTGCGACACTTTAGATTCACGACGTCAAATAGTAGTTCAGCCCCTTCAAATAAAGTTTAATTTTCGCTAGGCACGCATAATCTTTTTAACATGTATTGCATTATTAAACCGTTATTTAAATTCTGTGTGTTTATACTACTCTCGTTTCTGTCCACTTTTGTTATCCATTTTACACTATTTCATACTGAAAACAGTCCATTTCAAGAGCCAAACCAAGATAATACGAACGGTGTTCCACATCCTTATGCATTGTCTTATCCTTACATAAAGTACTTAGCTGAGATTGAGCAAGAGATATACCAAGTACTGTTGAGTTACAGGCCGGAAGTGATTTTCAATGAAAAACAAAAAACTATTTTAAGGTAAGACTTTAAGGCTGAAAAAAAAATTTTGATCGTTTCTATTTTCTAAGTTGACGACAAATAATCCATAGATATTTGAAAGACTATGAAGCTAGTTCATTGGAAGGTACGAGGCATCTGAAAAATCTCAACGATTCCAAGGAAACAGCAGAAGCCGTAGTATCGCATCCGCTGGTGGCATATCGTTTGATACGGAGATTTGCTGTTGAAATTGACGCTCTTCTGGAAAGTGACGATGATGCAGGTGAATCTGATTTTAGCTTCGACCTTAGTTTATTTTTTAAACACAATAAATAAAGTTAGAAATTGCTAGATTTGACATAAATTTAAGTACACATATATAGGACTTAAAGCTAAACTTGAAGCACTGAAAGATGGACAACATTGGCCTAAACAAGCTGATCTTCAAGTTGCAATGCAAGGTCTCTT
This sequence comes from Ceratophysella communis, assembly GCA_009869905.1. NCBI lineage: Eukaryota > Metazoa > Arthropoda > Collembola > Poduromorpha > Hypogastruridae > Ceratophysella > Ceratophysella communis. The sequence goes on from VNWX01001313.1 coordinate 15,072, forward strand.
ACGGAGCCACTACATATACAATTTTGACTTGGCTGAAGTAAGTTTTAATCTGAACTCTATTTGTGTGTTATTTATACAATTCTAATTTCTGACGGATTTAAAGTTGGTATCTAAACTTTTGAAGCTTAATCCAAACATTTTGTACTGCAGATAACTTCGGGAAAGATAGGTGATATGAAAACAAATGTTGGTCTAACGACAAAGCAAGCTTTCGAAATAGCCCAATTTGCAGCTGAATTCAATTTGTATACTCTCGCATGGGATTGGCTAAGAGTTACTTCTTGGAAGATGATTTCCCTAGGAGAACGGTGTTCTGATATCAGCCCAGAAAATTTAAAAACACTGCACGTAAATGTTTTGCTAAAGGTAGAACTTGCTGAATTTTCTCGAAAACTATTTAAGCCTACAGTTTAAATGGTAAAGTTTCAATTAAAGAATTATCGCAGGGCTTACAGATATATCTGTATAATTTACATTTGGTTAATTTAGCATAATCAAGATCTAGAACAGGTGGACAGCGTTACAAAATATTTTTCCTTTACGAAAAAAGTCAGTCGCGTTGAGCC
>VNWX01001314.1:0-15632 GCA_009869905.1 Ceratophysella communis
TAGCTGAAAAACATATTGTAGGTGAAAACTAAATTCTAAATTCTGAATCGTTATGTATTTTCCAGGCGATTGGAGCAGATGGGCGTAGACGTTGAAGCGACTTGTTCTCAAGGAGTCGTGGATGTTTGGGAAGAACGATTTTGGTGGGCCAATAATGCTTCGAGACAGGACGCTATTAATCTTCTCAAAGATCAAATCGATGGCTCATTTCTAGTCAGGTAAGATATACGCCGATTTTAAGATGGTTAGCAATGCCGTTGGTGGTGGCTCATCGATGGGCCCTCGAAAAAGAATTCAATAATAATTAATTTTCAATTTCTCTCCAGGCAATCGACTACCGGTGAGCTGGCCCTATCCCTAATGCTGGCTGGTGGTCAAGTGGGTCATTGTATAATTTACAAAGGACCAGTTGGTTTTGGTTTCACGAAGCAAACCACACACTTCCCCTCACCCAAAGCCCTCATCCTCTACTACTCGACCCACTCACTCGAGGAATTCAATCCCCAACTCAAAACTTGTCTCAAGTATCCTGTCTTTAGAAATCAGCACTAAACTACTTGTAAATATCCGAAGCCATGAAGCCACATGCAGCAGTCAGCTTCAAAACTTAATTTATGTTTCGAAATTCTTCAAATCCATTGGACAAGGAACCAACACTTCAATGCACAATGTTCAGAAATTGTTGATGTTATAATTGTAGATTAGCTTAGGCATTTAATTATAAGCGTTTTTTGTTCTCGTTTTTTGTATGTACATAACCGACTAAATCCTTAATTTAAGCTGTCTTTTTGACAATTTAAAAATATTTCTATGGTTCCTGACTTGAAATATTTTTAGTCAAAAAATGCAGAAATACCTACGTTTATTCCAAAAAACTGTTAAGGCTATGCTTTTAAGTTAAAGACATTCGACTCGTACGACTTCCTGTATGAGCGGATGTGCCTTTCGGTTTGCTCTCTATCGTTTTTTTACTATTGTAAATTGTAAATATGTTAATTCCAGAACTGAAGTATAATTTGTTATGTACGGAAAAACAGATACCTATACTATATAGTGTTTAAGGCATGCTGTGTGAATGTACTGAAAACTGAATTACACAAGGAATTTGCTAATGCTGGGTTTGGGCTACGAAGAAGCTAGGCTACAAGACTTACCATTTAACCGACCTATTGTATACTAAATTGTACAGATATTTACAAAGTCCAGATAGAAGTATACGCAATTTTCTGTATATTTTTCTTCCTAATTTGCTGATTTCTGACAGTACGCAGTGTAACGAAATGAGACGAGACAATTATTATTGTTTTTAAGCTTCTATAGTTTAATTTTTATATTTCGGGAAAGTTACTATTTTTTTAATGTTAAGTGTTACGTTGTTTGGTTCAGTTTGTTTCAAGTTCAGCTAATGAATTCCTTGTTTATCCGTTCAGTTATGCATGCAGTTAGTCACATAAGCCAAAACCACATAACATACGGGGATATTTTTATGCTTAGGGGTAAAGCGTATACCATTGTCCAGAGTCGATATAAATTGTCTGACTGAAAAACGAATTGTAATTACGAAATTGTGTACTCGAAAATTTAAGATTTTGCTGTTAAAATCTAAAAAATTTAGAAATATGCATGATGCATGTAGTCCGAATCTACAATTAATCTAGAATAATTATTAATCGAGAGTTTATATTACGCAAAATCAGTCAAAAGGTTAAATGTCGCTAGATTTATTTATATATATCGATATATTGTACTTGTTCACATTGGGACTTGGTGGAACTTGCTCAAAGGAGATAGTTTTAGTTAACATGGGCCCATATATGTGTCACCTGTAGTACGGCCCTATGAATGGCTCACTCATAGTGCGGGCCCATTGATGGGTCACCTGTAAAGCAGGCTCATTTAAAGGGTCACCTGGAGTCGGGCCCATATATGGGTCACCTTTAGCACAGGCCCATAAATGGGTCCATCTCATAGATACGGAAAAGCTCGAAATTTCTAGCTCTCTTTATTGAACAAGTTCGTTCGTATACCAAAAAAAACCAATGTGAGAAAACGAATTACCATTACAAATTCTTCTGATACAAATTATATTATTTTGTTATTTAATTACTGTTGACGAAATAGGTTATATTTTCAGTTATTATTACGTTTTATTTGTTTGCTTGGATCTGAGAGAAGTATCTGATTTTCTGTATCTTCTTCTTATGTATCTTGAAATAATTTAGGGTTAATTTATTACTGCGGGGGATTATGAATTAATTATGAGGATGCTTTCGTTTTTTATTTAATACTTCACTATGAATGTGACACATAGATATATATTATGATTGTGATCAACTGGAAAAGTTATGACGTAAACTTACCACGTACCCTTATTCAGATGTGATGTGGTTTTTTGTGACTTTGTGACCGAGTACACGAATATTTGCCAAATTACCAAGTGCAGCCGTTTAGCATTATTGGTCAATAAACAGAAAATACTAATCGAAATATTAATTATTCCAGGTGTCTAGTTTCCCTTTCCTTTATTTATTTTTATACGTAGGCATATTTTTGCTCAAAATTTAATTTTGTCAAATTATTTGAAAAATTGCTAGTTGATCATATTTCGCCATATATCAGCATTCTGGTACGCCTTAAGCTTCCGCGCGTGTTACCTTGTCGGCTTCTTATGAAACGCTGAATCATCGAAGATTAACCCATTGTTATGATTTTTCTGGAGAAGTTCTAATCTTTCTTATACATTGCAAAATTTTGGGCGTAGCGCAGGCAGCGTCATCGTAGTACCATGAAGATGCTCTGATCTTTAAGACTCGTGGACGTGATCTGCGTCACTAGCGATTTTTTGCAGATGAGATTTCAGAAGATCCATCTGCAGCATTCCACAACAGCTTCTCCATTGCATTTTGCATTGCAATTCTGTAATATGTAGGCGTCTTCTGGCGTAAACGAATAAGTCATATAACTGAAAGCTGATAGACTTCTCAGAAGTCAAATTCGCAATGACCGATAAAATGTTTTTTTTTTCTCTGTGGACAGGAAAGAGTAGACCGCGTCTAATTTGCATAGAAATTAGCTAAGAATAGACGTAGTGGAGTGTGTACCTCAAGCAAAAATATAAAATACATCCGTTGTTGACTGAAGTCATTATATCAGTCTTATTTTGCACTTTCGATAGCGTGTGCCACAGGTAGTCCTGAAATTTTTGAAACGCGACAGAACCATAACCTAGGCGATTTTGACCGAAGTTACCATTACATTTATATTTTAAAATTTAAAATGGCCTTTAATNACCATAACCTAGGCGATTTTGACCGAAGTTACCATTACATTTATATTTTAAAATTTAAAATGGCCTTTAATTTAGTCCTTGCCACAGTTTTAGTGACAATAGCACAAATAGACGCCACAAGTTTTGTGGCCAGTATAGATCAGCGATGGCCTTATAACCAATGGACCACCACCCTCGCCCCTGGTACTCGACCCCGTCCCACCACTACCGTTTATACCACAACGGAAGCCCCACCACCGGAAGTGACCTTCATCCCACCCCTTGAATCCGAGAAAGACTTGCTCATCGTCACTGACCCGAATACCGGAAAAATGATCTACATTCCCGCGAGCGTTTTCTGGGAGCGCTTTGGTGGTTCGGGATGGAACCCTTCAAATCGCCCCAAGTCAACCACCACAACTATTCCACCCCCACCGCCGCCACCCCCAGTTGTGACAGACACAGCCAGAAAATCCACTGATCTGTGATTTCTATGCCAAAAACTGCTGGCTGCCACGCCAAACGACCCCAAGGCCACGACCAAGTGTGCCTTCCGGTGGAGGGGCTGGGTCAAACATTTACGGATTTCCTGGATTCCATCAGGGTAACTTCCCGTCAAAGTCAACTGGCAATGGGCTGAGTAGTCTACCGCTCGCAACGCGGCGACCTGAGAGCATGGCTGACAGTCATGTTGATCTGGAGACTGATTTCGAAACAGCGGCGTCTCATTGGCCAGTACCAACGATCTCTGAGTTCTCCAGAAACGGGTACTTGAATAACAGGTACCCTTACGACAATCGCAATGGCTATTACGGAAGCCGAAGTTCGCAAAACCGAGTTTACCAGCCTGACCTTTCCTTGGAAGACAGTCAAATTTACGACCAGCGACACAATCATCGCCATTACTACCCGAATACTTTCAAACGCGGATACGAAGGGAACATTAAGGGCTCGGGGGTTGGCGGGACCCTTCCATGTAGCGGTCAAAACTGCAAAGAAAACAGTATTCCTACCACAACACTGCCACCTTTAATTCGCGTCACGCGGCCTTCCGTATCAGCGTCGATACCTAACCCGGACACCAAAAAAATTACCGAAACTCAGAAGTCCCTTTAATTTGATTTTAATGCTCAATCAATATTCTAATCTTTCACTGAATTACATCTCTGAATAGTGCTTAATAATTAATATTAATATTTATAAACGATTGCATATTTAACTGTGAATATTACTAGTGTTCTGACCTCAGACCTTCTTATTACATTAATTAAACCTCAAGCAGAGACCACGAAGTATTATTACTGGCGTCGAATCTAGGCTAAGGCGAGTGCTTATTACAATATTTAGCATTGTAAGTACAATCAGTCCGTAATCGTATCTTTAATTACAATTAGTACGTAGTTAGTACGTATCCGTAAAGCTTTGCAATAGGAATTCACAGTGTGATGCTCCGGTTTAAGTTATTTGTAGATTATCAGACATTATTAGTTCGAAGTGTAATTTACAATAGCGAAAATTCCAAGTGAGAATACTTCAAAAATCATTTTGTAGAGAAAAATTAAACATGCAAAGGTCTATCATTTATAATAGAAGAATATTAAAAAGATTCATTACTTCTTAATCTTTAACATAAGAATAACAGTTTTTTCTGAAAAGAAGCCATTTTTCTAGCCAGTAACACAATAAATACTTCTTGACAAAAAAATTATTTCCCATCAAAGTCTTATTAATATTTAATTTTAATTTATGATTTAAGTAATGATTTAAGATTAACTGAGCAGAACCAATTCGCCGGTATTCGTTCCATAGATAATTCCATAGCCGGGTACTGGAACCCAGTGCATACAGTTGATGCTCATCAGAGTATTCGTACTGTCCGCAAAGAGCTCCTTCACAGTGACCAGTTTGACACGATCTCCATCACGGTTTAGACTCAGGATCTGTTCATGTTCAAGCACAAATGTCAGATTAGGCTACGATTCAAATTGATTAATAGTATTGCCATTTGTCTTAACCTACCTGTCCTATATTACGAGAAGGATGTACGAATCTATAGAGTGGTCCACGCCCAGCATATCCAACCACCAAGTAGTCACAGGAAGGAGAAATGGAAATTGAAACAGTATTTTGGTCAAAGTGATAAATGTAGAGAGTGTCTCCTAAAGACTCGTCACGTAGACTGTAGATTCCAACTCCAGCGTAAGATCCATTATCAGAGGGTTGCAAAACAGCCAAAAACTCCGAGTCACTAGACACGTCCAAGCAGGCGTCTGAGTGTAAGGCACACTCTCTCACAACAACACATTCGTCACCTGAGGTCAAATAAAATATTATCAATTATATTAAAATTTTAAAATGGATTGTTCTGACTAAAAATTCTACTCACGTTTTGTAATGTCAGGAACAAAAAAATCAGAAAAGTCCCATTTTTGAATTCGGCTTGATAAGAAAGCAGTGGTCGAAGCATCCATTGTATAGTATGTGGGCGGACGAGCTCGTGCTGTAAAAAATAATTTAAAATTAGACTTTATGACAGTCTATTCAATATTTCGAGGTGGAACTACATATTCCAGTGAAAGCGAAATCAACGTGAGCTGAACTGCAGATGGTGGGGGTACACATTCAAAACCGGAAATAAGAAAATCTTCGAAATTAGCAAAAACCTACTAGAATGCGAATTCAACTAAAATTGCTGAGACATTGGACAGCACAACATTTATTTGAAGATTAACTGATGCCATTTCTTACGTGCCACCGGAATGTCTGCTAAATCTCGACTATTAGAATGCATGGGACGCAAGCCGCTCCAACCTCGAAAAACGGAAGCAGCTTCATGACTACTAAGAGCATTCGAAGAATTGTTCATACCGAGATTAATTGTAGGCGTCCCAGAACCATGGACTCGGGGCTCAAAGGGACGATGAATATTGACCCGAACACTTCTTCCTGAAGTCGAGGGCTGTGGGTTACTGTTTCCATCGGCAGCAGAACCAGCAGCTCCAGCTGTTGTGCCTGATGTACCACCGGCTCGAGTTCTGGCTGATGAAGCAGACATGTCCACAGAAGAATAGGCTGGGCCAGAAGCAAAGCTGGTTGCTCTGCGTTCATTAGTCGACGCAGCAATTTGTTGAACATAACGTTCACCTCCACGTCGACGCCGAATAACGATCTGTTGATCTCCGTTTGGTCTGCAAAATAATTTAATACTTAGATCTCTTGTTCCACCTTGACTCCAGAAAATAACTGTTCGACTTGTTTAAAACTTACGAATTATAGAACCGATAATGTCTTTCAGTAAATCTCTCCCTCGGCCCTCCCGGAGGTACGGCAGGCACTTCTGGAGTCAGTCTTCGTCTTCCCAGACTCATGAGGGCTGCGGCTGCAGCCCGAGTCGTTTGTGATGTGGGCGTTGTAGTACCACGGGCAGCGGCGGAAAGAAGGCGAGGTACTCGCGGTGGAACGACCTCTTCATCCGAAGCAGTATCGGCCTCTGCCCCGCCAGCACCAGGGTTAATATTGATCAACGATATTCTGGAATAAGCACGTCTTCTGCTCACCGGTCGAACGGCTGCACTGGCCGTACCCCTCATTGTCGGTGGAGTGATAAACGTTCGCTCTTGCTGAGTACTATTCGCAGACGTAACGGGTGACAGAGGAATGGTAGGTGACGCAGGGGTCGAGGCTGAAGGTGACAGTGAAGCAGTGGGTGGACTTGAGGGACTATCAGTTGGACGGTGGAGGAGTTGTAGTCGTTCCGGGGGACGATGACTCATCCTCTTCATCGGAATCTGGCGGACGACCAGCCGCGGCCGGAATTCCTCCACTCGACGTAGACAATGTTCCGAGGTCTTGTCTAATCAAATTCCTGGTAGACTCCAGAAGTGACGGCAAGGTCTGAGTTCCTGCCGACCACCTGAGAAGACGTGGGTCTCTTAAATTGGTATAAGTGATACTTTCGTTGATGTTGCTACTGGCAGCGGACGCAGTTGCAACTCGTCTCGGTAAGTATGGGTCATTTGGTGGGTACAGAAATCCTCGATCCACTCCACGATTTCCTCGTTCATTCAGCACGCGCTCTATTCTGCTCTCGATGGTCCTCATGCTGTTCCGACTGGGATAATCACTCAAGTCCACAGCTGCACTGCTGTTCGAGCCAGATCCATTACTGCGTAAAACTTCATTCGTGGCAGTGTCAACGGCTAAGCGGATGACTTGTCTCGTGGAAGCCAAGCTGGAGCTCTCCCCCTCTGGGTTGGCATTACTAGTTCCTGCATTATTCGAGTCTGATCCCGAAGAAGAAGCTGTCGCTGATCTGGAAGAGTCAGAGCTCTGCTGTTGATTGCGAGTTCTCTCCATCAACATGTCGTTCACATAGGCATGATAAACTCGACGTCGATACTGGTCGAAGGGCTCGCCAGAGTGACGCTCAATCGTGGTAGGAATTGCGAGATATTCTCCTGTACGACTTGTGGCTGTTCCAGGGCGGGGATTCAGTCGGGCAGGACTGTAACGAGGAGCTGGTTCAATTGGTGAACCCGGAGGCAAGTACTCGTCCATTCTTTCCAGGCGCTGAATTCGCTGAGCCATCTGTCTTGAGTACATCTCAGCATTCACCGTCTCAATTTGAATGGGTTCTAGTCGATCTGGATCATCCGGATCTGGTGCTCCACCACCAGGAGGAGGCATTTGTCTCCTGGTTCGAATTGTGTAGTGACGGCTGAGTGGTCCTGAAAAGTTAGGGCCTCTTATCATCGCATTACCCTGTGGACCGTATACTATAGTGTTGGGAAGCCCGCGTCGCATTCGGTGACTGAAGAGCCTTTCCACGGCGTCCAAAAACGGTGAGACGTGTTGAATATAAACCCGGCCGGATGTTGGCCGAGGTCGTGCCCAGCGTGAGAGCGTGGTGACAGCATCCAAAAGCGTAAGTCCAGGTTGAATAAAAGTCAACGAGTATCCATGTGGAAGAAGGAGACGCAGATGTGACTGGTCATATTCAAGTCGATACCGAGAGGCGTTGGGCGTTTGACGTTCACCGGGTGGAAGAAGAGGAATCAAGTCTTCACTTCGTCTGAACTCGCGGAGGCTGTCTTCTTCATCTCGAGTAGCTGGTGGATAGTAAATTCCGATGGACTGAACACCACCCAAAAATCCGCTTCCTTCAAGGAAAAGTCCAATTGGAAAAGTGTACACATTGGCTTGCGGACTATCACGAACTTCATCAGGAAGCCCAGCTGAATTGGTCGTAGGGGAAGTCATGGGAAGATGTGAGTAAACAGGAGTGTAGTCCTCGCCATTTCTCATAGTGTAGCCACGTCGGAAGTTTCCTTGCAGTAAAGCTGGGAGTTCTCTTCCACTTGAAGACACGCGAGAAGTTGCTGCGGATCCAAAACTTCCAGCCGATTCAGTACCAGACTGCGATGACGAGATATTTGTACGGAATTCATCCCAAGGGCTCGGTCTCAAAGGTATTGGGCGAGCATAGCCATGTCTCAAGGTGTAGACCAAATTACCCTCCGAGTGAATGCCGGCCCTCGATCTTCGTCGAGAATTCTGTCGTTGACCTTGACGCACGTTTGGAGGAACAAGTCCCAGACCAGCGTTGAAGTGTCTCTGCCAATCTTCACTGTGGACTTCCCCAGAACCCGTCGGAGGTACAGCGGTACCAGAAGCGTTCAAAGCATTCGTGATATTGGCTCGTCTTCTCAAAAGTTGATCTCGCTCGACACGGAGAAAGTCACGATCAGCACGAAGAGAGTTGATTCTGTCATTGAAGTTCCGGACTGTTAGATAGACTCCTACTCCGACATCATTGTTAATCCATTGCGGCGCTCCTCCATTCATCATGTGCCCATATGCAGGCGACATCGGAAAACTCATGTGTGGATCATTATTATTTCGATCCGGAGTGGTACTAGTGGTGTGGAACGAAAAACTCATGTGTGGATCATTATTATTTCGATCCGGAGTAGTACTAGTGGTGTGGAACGCGCCTTGACTGAAAAATAATCTTGATTCTGGCGCTGTTGTAGCCACCTCAGTCGAAGGTGTCCCTTCGTCATCTTGCAGTGCACGAAAACTTCGGGTTGCTGAGAGTTGACCGGTTTCGGCGTTGGGCCAAACTGTGAAATACAAGAGATAATAGATGATGAAACCGATTAAAGGCTACTTCAAACCGGTCGATCTGTGTAGAAGTTTTGCCCGTTAAGATAAGAGTAATTGCTGTTGAATTCACAGATCATTATTGGGCAAAACTTTTAATAATAATGCGAGAAAATATAAACTCCATCTCGATATACATTACTTACCTGTAAGAAGCGGCTGTTCTCCCATTTCCGTAATACAACGCATACGCGGAGGAAGTCTAGACGAATTGTCTCTTCCGCTAAACGGACAGAACCTTGAGTGCTGGTCTTCCCCAGGCGCATTCCGATGGTCACCGAATATATGATACTCTCTGAAAATACGGCGGTAGGGATCAGTTCTAGGGTTAGGTTCTCGGGAAGGCCCTGGAACTGGGTCATTATTTGTTGGAACCGGTGTTATTGTTGTTAGCACCGCTTGTGCTTGGCCCTGGCTCTCGATTATTATTGCTGTTGGAATTAGTAGTAATTCGTGTGCGGTAATATCCTTCGCCAATATCGTAGTGCATGGTGAGCACTGGTGGAACCCGCGACCGACTGGCCGACGGAGCATTTGACAACAGATAAGGACCCGGTGGGGAGACCCGGCCTAGCTCAGGTGAGTTCAAAGCAGAAGTGACACGAGGGCTAAAGGTTATTCGAATTACAAGCATCGCTAGATCCGGAGGAAGTATTTGGTGGTCGAACTGGAGGAACAGGAGTCGCTGTTCCTCGAGCTGAGGCCGTGGGAGCGGCTTCTCGAGGTTGACGTGTGGATGATGGTGCGACCGAAGTTGCAGGCAAACTTGAACGGGTTGTTACCGTTTCAGTTGGAGATGTTGTGGCAGCGGGTGAAGAAACAGCGGCAGCTTCGGCTGAAGTGGTAGAAGGTGCAGCGGTGATAGCTGGAATGGAAGAGCTGGGCCCTGCATTTAAATTTGCAGTGTATCGGGCAGGGAGTGCTCGAGTAGCGGCAGCGATCATTCGATCTCTCACAGCTATCAATCGTCTTTCCTCATCCTCCAACGGTGGTAAACTAGAAGTATCTGCTTCTAGTTCTCCAACAATTCTGGATCGGAGAGCATCAAAGCTGCCTCGAGCTAGGCTAGACAAAGTTTGACGAATGGAGGACTGTAGATCTCGAGTTTGTTCTTGGAGAACTTCTAGGTGACGTCGGATATTTTGAAGCTCTTCGATATGTTGGTTCTCAACGGTCCTTGGTGCATCCCGGCGAGCTTGCCTGGAATTGAAACCAATTTATATTACTCCTACGACTATTGCAAAAGGGCATATCTAGGCGCTCCTTTTAGTCTTCTACACTTACGTGCAAAGATGCTGCATTTCCAAAATATTCTGAGCTAGAGCCTCAATGCTCTGAATATCTCTAGATCCCCCCGGACGTACAGGCACGACTTCCGCTGAAGTGCCACTCTCGGGAACAGGAACACTTTCCATTTCTACGTCCAAATCCGCTGGAGGTACGACTGGTGGAGGTGGAGCTGAAGTTGTGATTGCCACTTCTTCAGCTTCGTCCATGCTCTCCAACAACAATGGTGATCCAAGCATCAGACGGGAAGGACCTGGCACTTCGTCATCGATCACAATAGGTAGCGGAAGCTGCGAGAATTTTTTTCCCGATTAAAATCAAAACTGAATTTAGTCAAGAATAACGTTCAACGTTTACTATGCAATGAAAACTCACCTGGTCAGCATCAGCGCCAGTGCCTTCCAAAAGTGGTTCAAGAACAGTTGTTGGACTCTCCATGGAAGGATTAGTACGTACAATGATATCGATTGGTGGAGTAGCATCATTTGAAGTCTCTGGACTTGTATCAGTCGAGGAATCCGATATGGGCAGAAAAGGGTCATTTGCAATCAACACTGGATCTGAAGGCGGTTGAATTGTTTGACTCTGTTCCAGGAAGCGAGGAATCCGGTTCCGAAGAAATCGTTGATAATGAGATACCAAGTCTTGATAGTGATTCACAAGCTGACGATAGCTCTCTATGAAATCTCTCTTGACGGTCATTGAGGTCCTGAAAACAAGCGTCGATCTGGCATTACGAATTCACCCTACAAGGAAATAGGAAATGGAATGTAAATTCAAAATGTAAGACTAAACTTACATCCGCAACAGCGTTCGGGTCTCCAACACTGGCAAGGGCAACAGCTATTGCCACAGTCTCTGCTGCTGCAGATCCACCTGGCCCATCGTTGGGATCGTCATTATCATCGTCATCCTAAATCATCGAATCGAAATCGAAAGATTAAACTTCGTACTATAATCAGGAATTCCGTATCATCTTAATGAAACCGTAAAGCTTACGTACGTCAAGATCAGGTTGATCATTGTCTGGTGGGCCAGGTGTAGGAAACGGTATGTCCATAGGTAAATCATCTTGTTCATTATTGTACGGCTCGCGATTCCAACTCGATGAGGCACCACTTCTCAAGATATTTGGACGATGTTGATGCTGAGGAATCGGATATCTCTCAGTTCTCGTCCGAAGTTCAGGCTCTTCGCGGAACGGTGGAGCGGGATAGTTTGTAATTCCAGTAATGAGACTCTTACCCAGTCTATCAAATCTAACTAGGCTGAAAGTGAAACGAGTTACATAACGTTAGCATAGAACGCCGTAAGATTCAAATTCAAACAATCCAAATCAAATAAGTCATACCGAACTTTCTCCCTCGGATTCTCAGTAGAACACCGAGCCATGGGATACGGACGTCCCCAATCCCAGAAAATAATTTCATTGTAAGTCGCAACAGCTAAAAGCCTAACTGTTGGATGAAATGCCAAGGATGCAATTACTGTACCCGAGTCAGTCGTCAACATTTCACTCCCGCCCTATACAACAACAAATAGGAACTTAATGGAATGATCAATGCAATAGACTTTCAAGTATTTAGTTTCAAGTTCAAGCTTACCTTCAAGTCCCACACGCGTACTTGTCCGGCCAAACAGCCTGATGCCAGAACATCATTTTGTGTAGGATGAAATACAACACACCATGGAGTTCTAGGATGACCCGAGAGGGTTTGTATCAGTTTCCCAGAAGCCACGTCACACACATACACGCAGTGATCTCCGTGGCAAGAGGCAACTTTGGACCCATCTGGACTAAAGGCTATGTGAAAAGTCGTCCGTGCTCCAACCGGAAGTTGAAAGCTCTGTAAACATATAAAAGCAATTATAATGATTAGTAATCTGAGATCCCTGGTAATCTTGCATATTTGAAAATCTTGTTCTTGTCCTTGAGAACATAAGGTTCTACTGAATCTTACCCGCTTTGTAAGATCCTTGGTACACATGGTAGTGAACTGCTTTCGTGGCAAGGGTAGTGGACACCACCTTCTTTCCAGCCGAGTGTCTTGAGTATCGACCATTGAAGCCGAGCTCGCGAAGCATGATTTCTCGTGGAACTGGTGGTCCATACTCGCCAGGCAAAGGATCCACATCGTCATCGACGAGTGGCTTTTCCTCCATCATGATCTTTAACTCTGATAGCCTGGTGACTCTAAATCTAAACTAGCATAATATGCTAGTGGATGTAACGAGGATGATAGTGAAATTCAAGTAGAATGCGCTTGAAAACCTATAAAATTAAAATTAGAAACAAAAGGCACACAGTTAAACAATGGGCAAATAGTTGATAGTGGAAGTGGAGGGGCGAACATAAGGACGTTTGTCCTTGCGAAGCACGTCCGAATTCTGAGTACACAAGTTCATTTGAAATTGAAACTCGAAACAATTGGTCATTTGATTCTCGCAATATACAACATTATTGCAGGTCAGAGGTCAAGCGACAAAACCATATTGCGTCTGACAAAAGAAGGCGCACAGCCAAGTTACCAGGGCTTCGGTGTTCACAGGGCAATGCTGAATGTGAGCCAAAAAAAGACGCCCCAGTCACCAGTTGCACAGCTGTCCGCTCCGCAACATGCATCCAGCCATCAGGGGTCAGGATCAGGTGTCAAGGTGGCCGCGTCCGCGCCGCGCGTGCGATATTATACGCCAAACTGCAAGCGTTTTATAATTCTCTTTCTCGTATTCCAAAACAGAACTGGATATTTACTTACGATTACGATTTGTTCAGAACAGCGGGTACCGCCGGAGCGGCCTGACCTACTACAAGCTGGCAAGTGACGTGAACGTAAGGTGACACAGGTGAGGAAGGTGAGTTGGCCAATAATGTCTGTCTGGTGCATTTCCCCGACCCGAAAGTGCGATGGAGATGGTCGGTGGGAGGTTATGAGGCGAAAAGAATGGAACCTCTTCTGCTCTGGAGCCGAGCCTAGTGGGGAATCAATGCATGAAGCAGGAAAGAAGGAAGGAGCGAGCGAGCACCGAGCGAGCCGCGGATTGGAACTTCAGCACTGCCTGCCTGCCCGATGCACTCTCACTCTCACACAATGCTATGCAATATGCAATGCTATGGCCCAATCTTCTAAACGACGTCGAGCTACGCTACGCTGAGAAACGGACGGAGAGAGTCGAGAAAGGCTGAGCACAATGATGCTATACAAAGTGAACGGCGTAAAACTTTAACATTGTACGAACGTGTTTGGCTATAAAGCCCCTCGACTCGATAGCGAGTTTTCACAAGGAAGAGATGCACTTGAACAACGCATTAAAAACACAACAGACAGACAGACACAAAAAGCGAAAAAAGCTTTGGATTCCGTCAGCTGAGCCAACCTGCCGAACGAAAAGTAGACGGACTCTTCTTCACAACAGACACAGATGGAGTACATAAACTCTGATTTTACGAGCAGCCACGCCATGCAAATATCTATCAAAATCTGCTCATTGAGCAGAAGGAAGAATTCAGCTTGGTTTTCTTCTCGTAATCGTAAATCGTAAATAGGATCAATTTGGTAGCTTCCTGCTCCTGCAGCATATTTAATTAAAAAATTATCCTAGGATATACAAATTTTAAACAGCGTTAAAAAAAGCTGAATTCCAATTGATTTAATAAAACTTGGCATTTCATAGACCTCGTCCTTTCATTTCTTAATCTAAAGGTCAAGTCTAAGGTCTAAAAGGTCTCTCGTTCCGTCCTTGTTTCCGTATATTAATTCCTGTACTTTACTTTCAAAGGTCAAATTCTTACGGTACATAAATGGAACATTAAGGTCAATGATTTAATGAGCAATTACAAGGTTCTTGCGTTAACAAATTTAATCAACACGATTGGGTGAATACACAGCTTAATTTCATTGAAATTTGCTGGATTCTGGATTCCACTAACTTAATTTTTCAAATTCTTCCGATGTGGTTAAGCTCGACACCTCGATCGATTCAAATACTACTTCCACTCATCCACCTGTTGATTTTCATAATTTTTCCTGTCAAGTGTCGCCTGGCTCAGCCTGGCTGTCTCTCATATGAAGAAAAAACACAAATTCAGTCAGTATCTTTGAAAAAAATTGCAAATATTTCGGCCGGTAGACCGGAATGGTGTGAAGGTCCGGTAGCATTGACGAAAGAACTCCGAAGTCGGATAGCAGAGACTTCCAAGCCACCATTTGCAATTCATAGTTGGAATTATGAAATGTCCAATGCATTACGAGGTCAGGAACAGTTATGTATTTTCAAATTTTAAGGTTGAGCCGGTATTAAATCCGTAATTTTATTTTTTTTTACAGTGAAAGTTCATAGACGAAGCAAGAATGATTTGACTAATTTCATAGAAGAAGTCATTATTCAGGCTCGCCCAGTCTTGGTCGGAAGTAATCCACCGCAGCTTGACCTAACCAGGGCTGTGGGCAGGTAAAAGTGCTGTCTGATGAATTAAGGCTTTCACATTAAGAGTAAAATGAATTCTTTAGGTTCTACATAACACCGCCGGATATTCAACTAGGATGCTGCAAACTGTACGATCGAGTAAGCCTTTAACGTCAGTAGTAATTTAATCATTTTGAATCTAATTGTAGATTGGAATTTCTCCTTCAGTTCATATTTCGTTTTGGTAGAGCGCAGTGTTAGTGCGTATGTATGTGTATACCTATATGTAAAGCTGAATTATTAATATAATTACTAGTTAAATAATATAGTAGCTGACCCAATTGAAAACTATATTTTTTAGAATATTGCCAGAATATACCGGAACAATACTGCTAAGACGAAATTCGTAACCTTTTTATGGCTACCGAATGGATTTAAAGATGATTTCGAAGGACCGCTAGTATTTGTGTAAGTAAATATAACGACTTTACACAAATCTGGGATACATGCT
>VNWX01001315.1:0-15630 GCA_009869905.1 Ceratophysella communis
CCAAACTCTTCTGACGAGATCAAAAAAGAAACCTCGGTTTCCGTGCCCTTCCAGCAAAGCGGATTCCAGCCAATCAGCCGCCACTTCCGGGTACAACAGAGAAAGCGTCGAGGGGAAAGTTTGCATGGAGAAAGCCGATCCCTTTCTCTTTCTGGGAGGCCGTCTCCTACTCAACCGCTTCCTTCTATACAAACTCCAGTTCAGGTACTCCTCCACTTTCTCCCCATTGGCTGCTCCGAAATTCCGGTGTACTTCCGGGTTCACATTTTCTAATTTTGAAATCTAAAAATAGGTTCTTAGCAACAGAGGATTCATACTTGGAAAAGTTTCCGTTTGAAATGCTAAATTTCCCATTCTTATTGCATATGCTTAGCAGTAGGAGAGTGACTGCTCTGCAATATTATCGCTGAATTATTAAAAAGTACTTCTTCACTCGTTAGCAGCGTGAACAAATTTACACGCAAAACCTGAGGAAGTTTTCTGCGATTTACGAAAAAACGAAATGGACTGAATTCGTGATACAAGCAATTAATTTGAAATTTAAATTTAATTAACCTGATGACAAAGTTAAACATAAAAAATAAACACCATTCGATTCCATGCTAAAGAAAACTGAATTAAACAAATTAGCCTATTTTTAAATCAGCTGACTTATAAATGGTAACAGGACGAAAATATTCAACCTCATACTGGTAAGTGAGCCTTAATTACCTACTTTAGAAAAATATCATAAAACATTGCGATGGGCAATTCATTAAGAAATTAGCGTTGGCGTTAAGGGATCCTTTGTCAAAAACAATACGAATCGATTATGAAATTCATAGTGCGGGCCTCCAAATTGGCCGGGAGGTCAACACACTGGTTTTTATTGACATAAAGAAATGCCATGTTAGTGGTTGTGCGGAGTGTCGAAGCTTGGCTTTGACTTTGATCTTGACTCTTGACTACTGTTGTTTTCAAAGTGTTTCTTTAAAGCCAATAATGCTGATTCTGCAGTTGACACGCATAAGACAGGTCTCAGAAATATAGCTATTCTTACTTCTGTCTCCGTTTCATCAATAATCTGATTACGAAAGCAATAGGCTGAGATCAACCAGATATTCTGGAAATAAATTCTTGTTATATGCTATTGACGCCTTTTGATGAATATTCTTAACTTATTAATTAGTTGGAATGAATTGAATCGGGTAAATTCATGGTAAAGGAAATACACATGGAATCTACTGGTAAGATACGAATATTGTGTCATAATTTTGACGCTTTCTTTTCTCCTGATAAATTTAGCGTAGGGTCATGCGTCTAACACAGATCGCCAACGCGGCCTAACGTTTCAATATAAAATCATATATTAATTCAGCCATGAAGCAGAAACTATGTAGTCAAGTTATGGGGTCTTCGCAGAGGGTTGGGATTTGCAAGCCCTCCTCTACTGGTCTAGTAAAATAGCCAGGGTTCAATAGTGTTGAATCTAATGTGCTAGGCTTAATTATTCTCTAGACGCCAGCTAGAAGAATCTAATGACTTCTGATTGGACAGCCTTCTTATTGTGAAAGTGTGCTCGCCCGCATGTCCTGCGCTAGAAAGAGGTGCATGGTACCTGGCGTGGGGATCCACGGGACAGGAGTCATTCCACGTCAGCCAGGTGAAAAAAGACGGGGATTAACTAATCGCCATTTTTGATAGTACGGATAGCACGTTGTTTTCAAACGAAAATGGCTGTTATCAGTTCCAGCTCAACGGTTAAGACTGCTACAAGGTTGAAAATGAAGACAATAAGGGAGAGGATTCCCGAATGGGTTCCCGTTATTCTGGCCACAATTCTGGATGTGGTAATTTCAAATAGCTTAATCATACCATAATTCCATTCATCCATGTTATGTATCAATGCTTGCTATTTTAATTTCATTTATATATTTAATTATTTTAAGGCGCTTGTGCTCCTGTTCATCCTTGGAATTATGCTTGCCCACGTTTCGAACTCCGATCATGAGGAGCTTATAGGTGAGTTAATCAATAATTTAATTGTAAATTATTTGAAGTTCAAGAGCGTTATTGAACGAAAGGAACAGGCAAATTATGTTTTTTGGATTTTCTCATATGAAAAGCATCCGGTATCCGTTCCTTAAAAAAACGAGGAATGCTTAGATAACGTGCTGCCGATTCAGGTCTTATTTTGGCATGGAAAGTCCACAGTACTCATTTGATAATGTCGACTTACCAGCATATGTTTCATTGCAGTTTCATCGTAGTTTTGCTTTGCAAGCTAAATTGCATGCTAACGACTCAAACTACCCAAATGCCGTGTATTCATTTCCCATACTGTACAAAGTTTTCGTAGTTGGTAATTACCACTCAGGAAGCTGAGAATCGTAAATCGTAATAAGAATTTGTCTTTATTCAGCTATGACTGCAATTCGTTTGGTTTTTTCATGATCTATTTGTAGAGTTGATGACTGAGATCTTTTAACTAAGCATCCCATACGGTACAAAGTTTTCGTAGTTGGTAATTACCACTCAGGAAGCTTAGAATCGTAAATCGTAATAAGAATTTGTCTTTATTCAGCTATGACTGCAATTCGTTTGGTTTTTTCATGATCTATTTGTAGAGTTGATGACTGAGATCTTTTAACTAAGCTAATGGTTATGAATTATGACAGAATCTCACAAAATTCAGCCTGACCTCGTCAACCACGTCTTCCTGTGTCTCTCTTTCACCGGCGTCTTATTCTTGTACTCGGGAATACGCGAATTCCGAACAATCCGCAAGGTAAAATAACATTTGTTTATATTTATAATTTATCTACACTAATTATTGGAAATAATTTATTATACTTGTGATTCTAAGATGAAACTTGGTTTTGAAAATTGTATTCACTACGCCAAGTTCATGTCCATGATTCTCGTCTCTGCATACCTGATCACGGCTCCTTTCTTCTTCATAATTTACGGAGAGGATAAATTTAATACGGAAATTTTAACCAGCAATCCATTTAAGTTAATGAAATTTCCGTATATCCTGTTCACGTTGATGTACTACTGCGTCGCATTAAGCGTAGCACATTATTTTCATGGACCGTCTCAGAAAAAAGAAAATGATCTGGAGAATCCGCTTGAAACAAATCACTATCAACCCCTTGAACGAGCAACATAAAAACGTTGATCCGAGCTGCAGTCTGCCACCACAACTCTCCGGGTTATCTGTTGTGGACCTGCCCGAAATACTTACTCGACCGGAAGTGATCGCAGGATTAGGGCCCCATGCGCGTCGAACCCCAATCAATTTACTAAGCCTTTCTATCCCATCAGTCTCGGAAACTCCCTTGGATGTCGCTGGTATGTCACGTGGATCTAAATCGGTATTGGATTGCAAAAATCAGGTAGGTATGGATGCATCAGGTAGGTATGCATGCATGAAATTGGTAATCACTTAATTCAAATTAAAATTACTTTTCAATTTTTTATTTCAGGAAGACCAACTCCCTTCGACGGCGACCTTGAATCAGTGTGATACTTCTAAGGATTTGGAAAACGTCGCCCGGCCTCAGCAAATGGAAACCCAGGTAAATCTTAGAATACATAAACTTACATGAAAACAGAACGAACATCTGACGACGGGCCATTCAGTTTCTCAGACATATGACGTATAATTTTGTGCCAATTCAGTTTCTCATCCGACGTTTAATTTTTTTTTCATACAGATCGAATTGAAGGACAGCATTGACTTGGCAGCCCCAATTAATTCATTTCCTCATGAGATGGACGACGAATTTGCGGAAGTGTTCGGTTTGGAGGATTTGGAGAACGCAAAATGAAAATTTTCACGCATACACAAAACAACTTACTGAGCCTAAAAATAGTTGGATGCTTTTTTGCGATTTTTCATGTTGAGTAAAATTCTTAAGTTAAATTCGAAAATTTGAGTTGAGTTTTAGTTCTAAAAGATTTTTAACAATTGAATCATCAATTTAGCCTCTAAATGAAAATACTAATTCAGTGAAAAATTAAACTAAAATTTAGCAAAATAAATAAACATTTAAATGCTTCAAATTCAGTTTCTGTGCGAAATTAAGAAAACTTTTTTAAAGCTGCTAAAATTTTATTGACATTAAACGTGAACCTTTGATTGGAATTTGATTTGTAATTTTGTTTTCAAGTAAGCAGTGTTCACAGCAGTAGCATTCATTTTAAATAGCGGAATTTCCCGTAATTGAACAGCAGCGAGAATATCTCAATCATGCTAAAAGTACGAGTCAGGCTCAATTTAATTATAAATTATGACAAAGAACTCGGCCTACTATCATTTTTTAATTTAAAAAAATAATGACAAATTTTTAATTATTTTAACTTTAAATAATTTTAAAAAATTCAAAATATTTGTGCTTTTTTATAATTTTTGTCGCAAAAACGGACAAATGATTTTTCGTAAATTGGGCGAGTGTGTGACTCCAGCGTTAATAAATATTCCAAAATCAAAGCTGCTCCTTACTATCCATACAAACCGATTTTAAAAAATATTTTTAACGTAATTAGTTTCAGGCTTTATCCAATGTCAAATGTTCAATCCTTCAGACGCGTTTCTGATGTTTGGAGCAACCAAATAATTTTCAGGCGCTTAAGTCAAGGTGTTAAATACTTCCAAGACGTCTCTAGTGCCCGGAACACGCTTTTGTATATTTTAATTTTTTTTAAACAACGGCGCGGAATTTAATGTTAAATTATTTAGGGGCTCATTGGCTTGAAAAATAATTTACGCCTTCATTGGTTCCGATCCGGTGTGACGGCCTTAATAAAGCGCTGCCCTCTGAATCTCGAGCCAAGCCTGAACTATCATCGTCGGCGGCGGCTGGGAATCGGTGGATAATGAACGAATTTTCCATGCGTTCTCCAGTTCCGGCATCAGTAAGATGAGCTTAGAAACGTGCGAATCCTTCAGCCTGACCTTCAAATGTCCCATTGTTGGAGAATAGACCCTGTACAGGATGTCTTCGGTTTGATGCCTTCCGAGATTTTCCGATGTTCCGGTGGAAATGATTTTCCTTCCATCCGTGATTGCCCGTTGATTGCCAGGAGATTAAGACGTGTTCAGGTAGGATATGTGAGCTTCAGTGATTTGACAATCACGACCACTGCTGCGGCTGCATGCTGTATGGAATCGTGCCCTTCAGGATTCTGGAAGTAAATGACGCTCACGTCAACAAACCAAATCCAGTTAGAATCAATTTAATTATACATTATGATCAACAACCCCAATATAAAAAACATTTTTAAGAATTTTAAAAATTTCGTGACATTAAAAAAATTACCAAAATTCAACATTGAGTATACATACCTATGGGAAAAACTGAAGGACTGTGCCTCTAGCGTCGACAAGCCTTATTCCAAAATCAAAATCCAGTTAGAATCAATTTAATTATACATTATGATCAACAACCCCAATATGAAAAACATTTTTAAGAATTTTAAAAATTTCGTGACATTAAAAAAATTACCCATATTCAACATTGAGTATACATACCTATGGGAAAAACTGAAGGACTGTGCCTCTAGCGTCGACAAGCTTTATTCCATAATCAAACCTGTTACCTACTTAACTATTTAGGAAATGTTTTTTTGAATTTTTAAATGATTAATTTTAGACTTTACACATTGCGAAATACTAATTCCTTCAAACGCGTTTCAAATGTCCGGAATACCTACATAATTGTCAGACGCTACTGTCAAGGTGTTAAATACTTCAAAGACCTCTCCAATGCCCAGACCGGATTCTCGTTTTTTATCGTATTTTATAATTTATTAACGCAGCAGGTTCGGAATTTTATATAAAATTAATGTGGTGGGTTTTTCAAATACAGTATAGACGTGATAATTTACGCCTTCATTGGATCCTGTGTGAACGCCAAATTAAAGCCCCATATGCGGAACGAATTTCAAATCCCGAGCCAATTCAGAACTTTCGGCGTCCGTGAATCGGAAGATAATATACGACCTCTGAATGTTTACCAGTTCCGGTTCCGGAGTCCAAAAAGTGGATTTGAATAGCGTGCAAATCCTTCAGCTTGGCCGTTACCTTGCTGGATTCGAGAATAGACCCGCCCAGCATGGCTGCGGTTGAACTCCTTCGAAGATTTTCCGATGTTCCAGTGGAAATGATTTCCTCTCCATCATTGATTGCCAGTTCGAAGAAAGCAATGTTCAGGTAGGATTGGATGGAAGCTTCAGCGATTCGACCGACTCAAAGTAAGAACGATGCTTGGAATCGCGAACTTCAATAATCTTTTTGATAGGACAGATTTATTTCCAATTAAGAAGACGCCAATTAGATAGGATTGTGAGCACATATTAGAATTATATTCCCCAGCCTAATATTAGTATCGTAACTATATCTAGTGCTAATTAGGAAAATAACTTTTTTACAAAATGATTTTCTAAATCTAGATAGGACTATGACTACATTCCTACCGAATTGAAGAATCTAGTACTAAATTTTTGACTAATTCTTAAATACTATTGTAAAAACTAAGGAAGATTTCTCAAGTATTTGAATTGCTTAACTCCGGCATCCATGAGGCATGATTGACCGTTTTTACATTCAAATACTCCCAGGAGAAAATCTTTAATGCTAGTGTGATGTGTCAATATAATATGCTAGTTTTCTTTGGTGTCTGGTTGTCACAAAAGGAAGTATAGCAAACTGCGCTCAACTTTTAGTCAAGTCGAACTCAAGTACTACACACACCGGTGAAACGAATAAAGTTTACAAAGATTGATACCGTTCTATTGTACGACCCAGAGGTCGCCTACGTTCTCCTATCCTAACCAGCTAAACTGGAAGAGATGGAAAAACAGACGCGATCTCCAGATAGTACAAAATTACGCTACCAGAGATTTTTACTACAACTAGACAGGACTATTCTACAAGTTTTTTAAAATATGGTACTGTTCTAATGTGCGATCGAGAGGTCGCGTAGATTTTTCTATGCTGACCAGCTAAACTGGAAGGGATAGAAAAACATAAGCGCGATCTCCCGATGGTACAAAATTACAGTAGCATTACTACAGCTAAACAGGATTATTTTACAAGGGTTAAATTATAGATAATGAGTATTCTTCTAGTTGTGCGATCCAGAGGTCGCGTCAATTTTTTTCTGCTTACCAGCTAACCTGGAAGGCAAAGAAAAACATAAGCCCGATCTCTGGCTGGACGGCACAATAACTCTGCCCGATTTTTACTACATCTAGACAGGGACTATTCTACAGATTATACGTATTATAAACATGAGTATTCTTCTGTTGTAAGATCCAAAGGAAGTCTACGTTCTCCGATCCTTACCAGCTCAACTGGATAGGATAGAAAAACATCGACGAGACTCTCCAGATGGTACAATATTACTGTGGTAGATTTTAAATGACTATTCTACAAGTTAAAGAAATTGGTACTGTTCTGGTGTGCGATCCAGAGGTCGCGTACGTTCTCTTATCTCCAATTTGCTAACGCCAGAAGGGATAGAAAAATGTCGGCGCGATCTCCAGGTCGTACAAAATTACAGTAACAGAAAGTCCAGGAGAATTACTATGTACAGGAGTACAAGCTCACTTCAAAATACTCAACTGAATGGTAACCTTTGAAGCAGGCTAGACTCCGATGTGATGATCCGAAGCCACCTTTAACACTGATTATCGTTCTCAGACTTGCTCTCAAAACATTTTTCAAGCAAGTATGAATCCTTAATCTAAAATCTAATCTAATTTAAAAAAAATAAATTCTATGTTTCTAAAATCTACAATACAAATAAAGATATAATATTTAGCAAAGAAAACCTGTGTAAGTGTTCCGGCTAATTACGTACCGGTCGTTACACAGACTTCCTTGCAGTATTTTAATTGAAGAAGGGGTTAAACGTATCTATTCTAATAAATAGTATATAAATGTTTTTTACAAGGTGTCTCCTGGACCACACGAGAAATTGTGCCATACTAGAACCAGCCTGATATGGTTACAAAGTTCATGGAGTCTCAATTGACACTGCTCGATTTTCCTGCACCTTTTGTCTAGCTCCATATAAACTCATTGCAAGAATCGCACTACTGCAACTTTTGCCATAGGTTTATACGTGAATTAAGTAGAATGTGTATATCATAAAATTAATACAAATAAATGCAATCTTAAATAGGCACCACCAGTATGCTTTGTCAATTGTCGATAGCGACAGTTCTGTATTGTGAACTGCCGCAACCGCAAGCACTGGTTCGGCCACTAGGTTAAAGACTAGGCATGCTATATACAAGCTTACTGGCTTTCGAATATTTGGAAATTGTAGCATTAGAATAATAGTTAAAATACAATATTTTGCTTGGGAATAAAACTACAATATGCGCAAATTTGGAATTTTGATGGAATGAAAAATCGCCAATCAGAAAAAGGAATAAAAAGATTATATGCGAAGCTTTTGATAGCCTTTCCAAGGAGAAAGCCTGGAGTATGAAGTATTTAAGAAATAAAGTATTCATCGAGAACATTTTGAAAAATAAAGACTTGATTTTAAAAATTTGGGATTGAGAAAGGTGAAAGTTTTAAATCATTTTTAAACAAAATTCTACATCTAAATAGTACGAATATTTGGAAATTGTAGCATTAGAATAATAGTTAAAATACAATATTTTGCTTGGGAATAAAACTACAATATCCGCAAATTTGGAATTTTGATGGAATGAAAAATCGCCAATCAGAAAAAGGAATAAAAAGATTATATGCGAAGCTTTTGATAGCCTTTCCAAGGAGAAAGTCTGGAGAATGAAGTATTTAAGAAATAAAGTTTTCATCGAGAAAATTTTGAAAAATAAAGACTTGATTTTAAAAATTTAGGATTGAGAAAGGTGAAAGTTTTAAATCATTTTAAACAAAAATTCTACATCTAAATAGTAATAACCTAAAACTTTTAGCTATACTCATGGAATTTAAAAGTTTCTGAAATAATCTGTTCTCACTTCTCATTTTACTTAAAATGAAATGTGTAATACCAAATTTGATGTACTATGGAATTTGAATAATAACCTAAAACTTTTAACTATACTATCATGGAATTTAAAAGTTTCTGAAATAATCTGTTCTCACTTCTCATTTTACTTAAAATGAAATGTGTAATACCAAATTTGATGTACTATGGAATTTGAATTACAGATTTCATATGCAACTATTTTTAAACTTAATATATCTAGTCTTTTAATATATACCTATAAATTGTTTTCAAAAAAGAACTCGACCTTGATGTTGTTTTAGCAGTATGGAGTCGGTGTTATTGCTTGTTTTTCTTTACGATGCCGCTGAGCGTTGCGATATAATTTTCATTCTTTTCTCAGTTGCCTTCAGGCTGCGGTAGCTGACTGCATATTTCGATATTATAGAAATATTCAACAAATTGCTGTAAATAAAAAAAAATACAAGATTAATTTCGCGTTAAAATTAATACGGTTCCGACAATACGGATTTTGGCTTTGCAGCTTTGTTCAACAACCAATCATTTTTAGAACAGCGCGTACGCTTAATATCAAATATTCCAAATATGACTACTAACGATTGATGCAAAGCCCTACCTTGATCGGAAACCAGAGTTGACCGTCCCGGTGGTATGACTTGTTCTCTTTAGCTAGACCAACGTGGATTTGATTGTACAGATGTAAGAGGGCTGGAAGTCTGTAAAAATTGTCTAAAATTAATATATACGTATTTTCATGAGCATAATCTCAGAGTTTAAAATGAGTGATAGTAATTTTCAAAAAACTTACTTATGCACTTTGCTCCACGGATCTCGAACGCGAATAAGATGAACTGGATCAGGCCCCTTACTTGAAATGATCGTTTTCTTCACGGCGGTAACCACGTAGACACGGATGCAGTAGCGTGGTGTTTCAGGGAATTCATACACTCCAAATACCTTATTCTTCACACAAAAATCCAGGCATTAATTCAAGGTTTGTCAGTAAACTATGAAAATTGAACTCCTAATTCTGACTCACTCTATTCAAACCGCATGTCACTGAAATATTGTTGTTGAAAGCCCGTTCAAGATGGCTGAAAAGGACCTCCAAAGGCAGGGCACAGGGAGAGAGGTAGATGCTCTCAATCTTAGCACCGGTCATGTCCTCCATAGCTCTTCCGAATCGACACCAGTTCAAGCGCTGGTAGCCTTTGTTGAATCTGTTGAATTCAAAATTCAATGTAAGTCAATATAAACGCTGGAACGCATATTTTGGAGCCATGAAATAACTGAAATGACAATTCCCAAAACAGTAAAAATATCGACAAAGAACACAAAGTCGTATTTTATTCAAGACTTACTTAGCATAGGCCTTCTCCAGCAGAGCTTGCCAGAACTCATTCCGATCGGTGGAGTGCATGCAAATCAATTTGCCATCTATCGTTGGTAAAAGGTCATCGATGATCACCTCTCTCCAGAAATAATTCTTTTTAAAGCTATTGAGAAGAAATTCATTCAATAAAAATACGGTTCATTATTTCTAAAAACTAAACCTTAGATTTAAAATTAATTACCGGAATCGGAAAATTCCGGCGTATTCGTCTAAGCTGCTCCAAACAATTGTCACGAGGAACTGTCCGCTCGAACGCCTCTGGATTTGTCATTAATAATTCCACGGCAACTTGTGGCAGACCATTTCCTAAGTATTTTAAAAATTATTATTCGGCCAAAAATTTGGAATCAAGTGAAAATAATTAAGAACAGTATTTACCGGTGAGCCCCTGCATCACTCGCGGTTTGCTGTGACCCTTTGTGAAGAATTTAGGATGACGCGATATTTCCTAAATTCCAACAAAAATATGATTAGCTAAGTGCAACCACACCTGATGGTGAGTATAAATGCGAACAATATTTATTGAAAATCTTGCGACTTACATGAGGTCTTTTCCATTCAACGTTTTCGTCGTCTATTTTGTATATTAGTTTCTCATCAGGTTTCTGGATGAAATAGTTTTGAACAAAAGGTTGCTAGTGGGCTTGCAATAATATGAATGCATAAGGTCAGGATTCTTTACTTACGGCCTTTGCAGGATCACGGTCAATATAGGGCACTAAGAATCCGGTCCAAATAGGCTGGAAGTCAGGATCAATGTAGCGAGTCCCTTCTGACAGACACTTTTTTCGCAGGTAGAAATATTCATCCGGGTTAGGGAAAGTGTCCTCCTTGTCCTTTGCCTGCATAAGCCCCCATGACCTCTCCAACTCATTTTTTGGTGATGGAATGGACTCATTCGGTAATTCGGTTGGATGTTCATGATTTATCATCTCGTTGCAGTCCTGTAATAAAGCAGAAATATGCTTTGCAAGGAATCGCGGAACATTGGTGAAAGTTCTTTTTAGCATATTTTCACTTTTACGTAAAAACTCACAAATATGTACCTATCCGTCAAGGCGTACTTACCTCTTCACTTGAAACACCCACAACTCCTTGAGTTCTCGAAAGCACGGCAGTGCTAGCAACACTGGTCTCCTGACTCGGCCCTTCCGGAATCGTATCCAGCGATGACAGCCTATGAGTGCTTGCTGTAGGCGGAAGCCGGCGTTTACGTGACACGCCCTGGTTATTGACATCAGCTTTATCGGCAAGAGGAAAGCGAGCAGGTAGACTAGATTCCGCTTGTGGTGGTGGTATGAAAAATTCCGTCAATGGCGATGGTGGAGGATCTGCTCGTCTGCCCATGCACCGATTTGCCGGTCCAGCGGGAAAGAATTGTGGCGGTGGCTGACGAAGTGGTCCTATTTCTATGTCGTTATCGAGCGGAAAAACAGCCGGAATGTCGGAAACCTTTCTCAAACTGTTGATGAAATGATGAATAATGACGAAGGAGATGATTTGGTAAGATAAAATGCCGAGAACAGCAGGGTGTGGTTTCAGAATTTCGAATATAATGAATTCCTTGTAATTCTCCTGGACAAGAGTGTCAAGTTTCCTGTAATAGTCTTTGATGTAGAGACCGGCACCAAGGTAAAGTGCGATGGTGATGATGACGACGATCAGGAATTTCCAGGCGTAAAACCGACAAAGGCAAGCCCGCTTCCTCTATATAAGCATAAAAGCAAACAAAAAAGTCTAGTGTGCGCTCGGAAACCAGAAAAATAATAACAGTAATTAAGAGGTCTAAAATATCGCCATTCGCATTCTTCTATGATACGGATACGGGATCCCTGGCAAGTTTCAAATCACTCTGAATCATAGATGGGCAAACTGCCATATCCTGCTAGGGCAGTAGGGCAAAGTAGGGCGCCCTACTGCCCTACTAGGGTAGGGCAACAGGGCTCGGGAAAAAAGTAGGGCAGTAGGGCAGTAGGGCTCTCGGAATTCAAAGTGAGGTAGGGCAGTATAGGCGCTAAAAATAGGCAAATTGCCCTGCTCTTCTAAGAAAGTAGGGCAAAATAGGGCGCCCTACTTGCCCTACCCTAGTAGGGCAGTACAGATCAGTTCTAAAGTAGGGCAATAGGGGAGTAGGGCTCGGGAAAAAAGTAGGGCAGTAGGGCAGTAGAGCTCGGAAAAAAAGTAGGGCAGTAGAGCAAAACATTTGGGCATCTATGCTCTGAATTAAACTTTTTTGCTTTCACTTTTTACTTTCACCACAAACACAAGTTGTACTAATAAGCATGCTTCCCGTGGATGAATTTGGTAATATAATGCGTTATCGGCCGTTTATCAAATTCATATTTATTAATTCGAAATTCCAGACTTGAAAAAAGCAATGTGATCATATTTTGAAAAAATTAACAAATTCAATTCTTACTTTGTAGATGCTCCATGCCTGCGTGAGAAAAGACAAACAACCAACGGCAGCCGTAATTCCAGCACACGACAATGCAAAGTTGACAGCGTCGTTGTCCATGCCATAAGTAATCTGAAATAATTAAACTGACTGTTAGAAATGTTGATTTTCACAATTCAGAAGTACCAAATGAATTCGCGAACCATGCCTACGCAACGGTGCCCGCAAAATTGCATTTAAATTTTCGACAGGTAAACCTTTTTGAAAAATATCGCCTAATATGGTATATATGAAGACTGAAACCCACGAACGTACCAACTTTCTCCTGCCACGTCGCCAAAAATAATTACGGAAAAACTAGGGTTCTTGTGAAAATGCTGAAACAGGACTTTCTCCCGTCTTGTCATTTTAAAAATATAGCCTCAAAGTAGCTGCTAGGTCTACAAAGGAAGACCCCTGTTTCTAGACATTAGCATTCCAACTTTCTCCAACCTTATTGTAGTTAGAATGCCACCTACAAAATGCAAATGCTCTTTTTATGCTGCCTTAAACATACCTACCTACGAATGCAAGTTATGTAAGAAAAATACTCTAGCAATAAAAACATTCGCTTTCTCTTGTATCAATGTATTTCTAAATCTTCTATTTTTCTATTTCTATTATGTAAACTATCAGCTGCAAAGTGCTGCATAGCTGATCGCACAAGAAGCACACATACAAACTACTAAAATGATTTTCACACACTATCAAGGGTTCAAATGCGTCGCCTACAGATATCAGAAAATAGTGCACAGGTGCCTACGGTAGCTTTCTCCTGCCTCATACTGTAATACAGTTATTTAACTCATGTTAACTTTCTCCCATCGGATTCTAGGAAAAATATTTCGGTCTGTCTACAGATGCACCCAGAGTACTACAACTTTCTTTTGTCGTTCTTTGCATTATCGGTCTTATGATCAAATACTACATTTATAAAATAAATAGCACAGGCTTTCCATCCACTGATATGTCGTGTTTAGAATTTGAAGCAAAGAGATGCGCAAAACACGTTAACTTTCTCCTGTCGTACTTTAAAAAATTATCCTGCTTAAAAATGCTATTATTTTAAATTTTAATGGTCGGAAAACAAAGCCTTGCCGCATACATACATCGAACGTATTAAAAAAGATCTGCTGTAATGACTGCTTTTAAGTATGTGACTAGTCGGTGCACATATACTATTTTGAAAATGAATTAAACTGCAATGAACAGGTTTCTGTGAATTTTCAGACATAAGACTTCTAATTTTAAAATAGCTGGCCAATTTATTATATGAATCTGATTCAATACATACAGGATGCTCCTGACTCCAAGCTAATATTGCAAAACGTTTGCACTCGGATTCTTTTAGCCGAAAATGAAAATTTATGCATAGTGTTTGAAGTATGTTGTGATTCATCGGCCATTTCTTATTAATTCTGGTACGATTACTTTAATTTCGGAACAAGTTCAAGCTCGTTAGATTTTTAATTCTTAATGTTTCAAATTAAGTTACCTAATTAATGTAACCTATTTATATCAACAATATTTATGCCAATTAAATACAACTCTTTAAAGAACTTACACATAATTTTATAAGGGTCCTGCCGAATTGCTAGCTCCATCCCCTTCACTGTCAACAGCACAAGTGCCTAGAAAAAATAAAAAACTCAAATAAGAAGTCATGAAACCTAAAATTATTCAAGCTGGAATCGCGTATAAAAGATGAATTAATCGTAGTCGTAATTTTATGTTTCTTCACAAAATTATAGAATAATAGTTCTCTTACATCTTAGAAACTTGAAATCATGACAAAACATATGTTTAAAAAAATTACCGCATCCAAAAGAGAGACAATTATGCCAACTGGTCTTGTTTGGAAGCACTGGAAACTCATACTGACTCACTGCTTACTAGGTGATACACACTACTATTTACACTATTCACATGAACAAGTTCAAATCACTAAGACAATAAGGACACTTGACCTGACCCTGAGTTGACAAGGACCAAATCCCTACTGCCGGAACCAGTAGACGTTGCTCCCAGTTAAGTGGGAGATGTTACCACTTAATGGGGACAACGTCTACTGGTACCGATTCGGTGCTCGTCGATGCCTTTGTTCCAAGATTCAGAACCAACCCCTTCAATGCCTCACAATGGCAAACCTCCCAAACTTGCACAAATTTAGTTACCTCGCAGAAGTTTCTAACACGGGGGATCAACATGATGCCGATGATGCCCAGGAAGTGGCATTATCAAGCCTGCCAATCGGAGAAAAGAGGAGGAGGCGGCCTGCGAGCTTTTACAATTCGCAATTGGACAAGACTCCGTTCTCAGTTCGCCATTTTGAACTACGGCATGGTTTTTTCTAGACTCACTTACTATCCTATGTATGACTTTACCTGTTCACCACTACATTGGACACCTTGCCTATTAATGCCAAATATTCCAGTTAACCGAAAAAATTAGCGGAAACGAGATATTTGAAATAATTCTGAAAAATGTAGACATCTAAATACGTACTATTAACATTGATCTTTGGATATGACCTCCATTAAAAGAGGCCTGAATTAGAAATCAAGGAATTTGGACTTGATGCTTTCCGGCTTTATGCCTTTGAATTCTATTTCAAGATTAACGGTATGCCACGGCTAGCAACTCTGTTTCTAGGAACATTCAGGTCCATAAGGACGTGAAACGTCCCATATGATTTTAGGCTGTTGGTATGCTTACGATAATCCAGCTTTTATGAACTCGATAACGTACTTTTTCAAGCTATTTAGAGGAATTTGATTAATAAATATGCAATCACGGGAGATCGGAGCATGGGTAAAGCTCTCATT